>VYXB01002623.1:0-28093 GCA_013397135.1 Pachyramphus minor | reverse complement strand
ACGGTCTTAAGCTCTGCCGGGGGAGGTTTAGGTTGGATATTAGGATGAAATTTTTTACAGAGAGAGTGATCAGACATTGGAATGGGCTGCCCAGGGAGGTGGTGGATTCTCTACCACTGGAGGTTTTTAAACTGAGATTGGACATGGCACTTTGTGCCATGATCTGGTAACCACGGTTGGGTTGGATCAAGGGTTGGACTTGATGCTCTGAGAGATCTTTTCCCACCTGGCTGATTCTATGATTAGTTCAGCAACCAAGTGCATTGCAGTCTTATACTTGGTATATTTAGATTAATTAAATCCTCCTTATTTTAGAGTAAGAACTTTATGCTAAGAAATACAATAAAGCCTATTGATTGAAAGAACTCACTTATCAGACATACATGTGGTTGGTAAGAGCCACTTAGTATTTCCTGAGTAGAAGAGAGATTTCAGCATTTTCATGTGGCTTCTATTAGTATCTTCATTAAACATTCATGTAATTTTCTTTCTTTTCCCCTACTTGTCTAATAAATATACCATTAGAACCATTAACTTTCAGGAGTTAAGTTGTTTAAGTGCTATAAGATATGACCAGTAAATTGCTGGCTCCTAAGATATTGGTTTTCTGTCTAAATATCTGGTATTTTTGCAGTTCCTTGAAACTCCAGATTCAATCATCTCTGCAGCAGAAGGAAGGTAATTGAAACATTAGGCACAGCTCGGTCCCCAAGGGAATGAACAAACAAAAGATAGGCAAGCTCACCATAGCATTCTACAAAGGTGAGTATATTCCATTTTTGGTGGAAAAAAGTCTTTACTGTTGGAATCAAAAACATACTGCAGTGAGAATGTGTAACATTACTGGGAATGGAAATCATATTTTTCCGGTTAGTTGCATAAACATGGTGTAATAAAATATCTTAAGCAGGCTGGTAGGTAGACACAGCATGTGGAAGCTTTGAAATCCACATCTCAGGGTCATTCCTGATTTAGGGAAATCTGGAGATGCCAATCCTCACCTCAGATTATCATTATTTAAAAAGCCCACGTTTATTTCAGCTCAAGTTTAGCCTGTGCAAGGCACTTGGAGATCTTCGAGAAGTATATTCCTCACATGAAGGATAACATAGATATGTCAACATACTTGGGAAAAGAGGACAAGAGGTGATTTATACACATGTCATCTTGAGTCATTGTAAGAAATAAGGCTGCCACTGCTCTTTAGGAGGATCATGAAGTGAAAGAGTAGACTCTTTGTGGGCAGGCTTTGACAGAATAAGTCCTGAGCTGACTTTAGCAGAGACTTGTAAATAGGTGAATAAGGCAGCAGAGACTCAGATATGACAACTAAGTAAATGGAGACGGAAAAGGGACTCTGAAGGTAACTCCAGGAATAAGGAGTGGGTTGATAATTAGGGAGGCAACCACAGGAATGGATGTGTGGAGGAGATTGCTTTTGGCGCAAACCAACAGACAAGAAGGGGAGATTGAGCACGGGAGGAATCACAACCAGGATATGTTGGTCACTGAAAGAAGATTTAATGAGATGGTCATCAAGAGAGAGAACTAGCAAAGGATGTAATTTCCAAACAGAGGCATTATTTGCCTATTGACTCCTTCCAAAAAGCTGAAGTCCTAAATCCGCCTGTTTTCTCTGGCTGAATGAATGATGTAGTTCCAACAATAGTTTAGCAGGACGACATCTAGTCTCACCTCCAACTTCTCCTGCATAAGCATAGCAGAAGCTGCTCAACAGCTACAGTTAAGTAACAGAGGTGTTTTGGCTTACAGGTCTGTCTCAGCCAGTGACTGTCTCTTGAGATTTTCCAGGTGACACAGAACAGCACTAAGGCTCCCTGATTGATGTGACATGGAAGGTTAGCTGAAGTGATCAGAACAGCCTCTTGGCATAGAGTTGTCATGAGCTCCTCACAGGAGCTCACATTCCCTGAAGACCTCATTGCTAAGTGAGAAAACATCATTTTAATATTTGCTTTCTGTTTGGAGCCCACTCTGCCTTTGTTGCAGGATGCCCTTTAAGTCAAGTGAACTACACATTTGTATGCACTTCATGAACGTTTCAGGAGACACAGTCTCAGCACCCACACTATGGCTGGGAGCCATCTTGTGGGACCAACACAGCAAATGGGTCCCAGCTTCACCTCACTCTGGGGATGAACAGACAAATGGCAGCTGTATTGTCTTCTCAGGCAGATGTTTTGTGATTGGATCTGTCACTTTGGAACATTATATTTCTAAATGAATCTCCTGAATGTACCTCAGAAATTTATGAACAAAGGTTTCATCTCTGTCACTCCAGTTCTGTCACGCTCATGCAGGGTAGTTCATAGAGTGCTACCAGTTTTCTGGGCTCTCTGTTTCACCGTCCTCCTTTCTGCTTTAAAGAGCTTCTGCCCTGAAGATGGCATGTACCTGAGCAGCATATTACAAACAAAAGCCTGTGAAGAAAAGTCTGTCGTCCTTATGCTTTGAGAAGGCCTTTTCCTCTTTCATATTTTGGTGGTGCTGTCAGCTTTGCAACTGCTCTTCTGCAGACAGGACAACTGGGATGCTCTTTGTTGCTGGCTGACCATGTTGCTGGAAAGGTGAGAGCACTCTCATTGTATCTCTGCCACTGTCTTGGTGATTATAGGAAGTGTGTTGTCCTGAGCTACAGGCTTCATTGTACTGAAATGTTTCTAAGATTCTCCAGTTCATTCAACTATAAGGTCACCTTTTCATTTGTTGAAGCTACTATCCTCTTTCTACTCCAGTTTGTCTCTAGGTAATTATAATTGTGTTGACCAAATACTCTCCTTGGGAAGTAAAGGGCTTGACTTGCTTATTTCTCCCATGTTCCATTCAGAAAATCCTTCTTTTTAAGGGGCACAACCGCTTTTCACCAGTCTTTACTCAGACATGAGTCAGCTGTTGCATGAAGTCAGTAGGGGCCTTTTCAGCAGCTTCAAACAGCTGCTGGATGAGACGCTGCCTGAGTGTGCCTGCTGAATAGGAGGGAGCAGGAAGCCTTTTGCTGCCTGTGCTGGCTGGAGCCTGACAAAGCAACCCAACTTTTTTAACACACTCATGAACGCTCTTTTCATGAAAGCTGCACTGGGTACCTCCTGTTCAGAGTGCACAATGTGCGTTTCACTCAATTTGCCTGCACAGCAAAGATGTTCTGCTGCAGCCGAGTTTGAAGCCACAGACAGAGCAAGCTGAGTGGGAGGTGGGTGTGAGGGATGCACTCAGGTGTGCATTCAGAGGGATGTGACAAGGCTGTTCCCAAAGCCCTGTGAGGAACAGAGTGCTCCAGGCATTGTTCCCCTTCCTTCTTTGTCAGGTGTGTTGTGCAAGCAGCATTTCGGAGAATATCTCTGCTGAATCAGAGATTTCTAATGTCCCTAGTTTGTCATCATTAAAGGTTGCAACCTACCTTTTTAATGAAGGTTTTTTTCCATCAGTTATAAATATTCAGCACTGACTAAATACTTAGGAATTACTTTTTATTCTTGCAAAAATTCTATCTTTGCATTTCCTATGAATAAATTAATGCATGTGGGAACTACAGAGATCTTGTGTCAGGAGATCTCTATCAACATGTTCTGCTGAACTACAGAGCTAAGTTGAACATTGTCATGTACATAAATTAATTTCACAAGCAAAAATTGGCAGATATAACAAATTATTTCTCAAAGAATGCAGCTTGATAAAACACAGATGACCCCTCTGGAATAAGCAGGATCTCCTAAAGAATGTAGCACTTTAATTGTGTGTCTTGAAGCTATTATAATGTAAGTGGATTAAAGGTTTGGCCAGTACAGCAAATGGGCATATCTCCCACTTATGAACCCTGCTGTGGTTTCTGCATTCACTTGGGAAGGGCTGTGGGATTGGTTTCCATAGAAACCATGGGGAAAGGAAGAAAAAATATTGCCTGAAACCCAATTGCATAATTTTACCACTACAAGACTGTAGTGATGCACAGGGTGAAGACCACTGGCACTGATCTGGTCCTTCAAAGAAGAGTAAGGCATCCTTGCCATTCATGCAGCAGGGGAAGACACATGGGGCCAGCACTCCGGGCTCTGATGGGGCTGGTCTTTGCTGCCCATGATGGAAAGTTGTGTTACACCAGTGTATACCCAGAATTCCAGAGGCCTTTGCAAATCTGGAGCATTCAGCACAACCCCTCAGAGGCCTGATTTACAGAACAGTGTTTGGACGATAATAGCATTGAGTACCTCCTGAAAATTTGCTCTGTGTGGGTGCACAAAATGCAAGGGTATGCAACCCAAGCACATAATCCCAAGTATGCTTGGCTGCTTCATCTTTGTGCTTTTAATTTTTTTCTTCTCAGACTGGCAACTGCAACTGACCTCCTTCACTTCCTTCTGCTTTGCTGTGACACTTGAAGGGAAAAGGCTCAGACTGTTCACTCCCTTGGCCTTGTGTCACCAACACAAGTCTTTGCCTCACTTAGCTTTAGGCCCAAGAGCAGGCTGCCAGCACTGACAGCCCAGCGTGGGGAAGACACCTTGATGTGCATGATTCAGTGAAGCCTGTGAGGTTCATAAGGCTTGGTCCACAGCTGGATATCACCAACTTCCACTCCCCACTTAGACCTCCTCTGTTTCTGACTTTGGGGTCCCAGGGATGTTTTTCTCAGCTGGCATTCTGGACTACATGAAAAGAAGAAATTTCTTGCCATTTATAAACTGAAAAATATATTTGGCATTACAGTTTCAAATTAAAATTAGGAGATTTCCTTTGCAAAGTGCTGTCACTGGTCCAGCAGCTTCTAGTGGCTTTCAAGACAGGACAATGTATCTAAAGGCAATACTAACATTAAGGTTAGTTGAGGAAAGAGAAAATTTGCTCTGTTCCAAGGCTTCAGAAAGGGATGAAGACCTTGTCAAATGCATGAAATAGTCAGTACAAAGGCACATTCATAAGGCATAGGTAATCTCTCCTGAATAAATACAAATACAGAAGAACAGCAAGTTAAATTATTTGCTTTGTTGAGAAATGGTTGTATATTTCAGGACTGATGCTGAACTGATAGCAAACTATCTTGGAAGGCTAAGAAATTATTTATGAATGTGAATTTCTGGAATTTGTTTGCCCACCTGGGCTTCTCTGCATGTGAAGTAAACTGGGGAGTCCACTGCAAACTTGGCATTTATTAGGCAGATTGGTCTCAAAAAAACAGACACAAATTCTGATTCTTCGTTTTCAAGCATAAGAAAAATAAAATCATTTTAAACTTCTCACTCTACTTTTGAAGATCAAGGAGAATCACGTAATTTTTTTGCATCTCATTTCAGGGGAACACAGTTCTCTGAAGGATATTAACAAAACTGTGATGAATTACAGTTGAAAACAAAAGGGTGGTGTTTGCTGTCATGCCCATCAAAGAAGCTGATCACTGGGAGAGCTACTTTGCTAAGATTAGAAAGTAATCAGGGGTAGGATTTTTTGAAGGTCATGTGTTTTTAGGTCCCACAAAAGCCTGTAAATGCATACTGGAACCAAAAAAAGTGGTCCTGATAAAATCATGGGATCTCTGCCTGTGTCTCTTGCAGGTGCCTACCGATTGGGTGGAACTATAGCTGAGATGATGCAGAAACATAGATTACATGAATTGTGGAGGAAAGTCTTTGGTGTCTCCTGTTTCTTTCTCTGCTAGGTTGCTGTGTTTGATGGTGCCATATTAACAGTCCTTTGTTTGTAGATGACTCTTTTTGGGGAAAGACAAGCATCTAATTGCTTGAGACAAGTCAGTTTGAGAAACTGTTCCCAGGAGGTATGCTGGAACCTATGCTCATTAGGCCTTGCATTTGAGCTGGCTAATGCTAATAACATCGCATGACCTTGGCTTGCTTACTTGCCCCTATTCTTCTTCACTCTGTCTGCATAAAAATCTCTTGGGAAAAACAGGTGGCTTGGGAATGGGAGAATTTGGACTGGACACTGAATCTACAGAAAATTCTAGTCTGATGATTAACAAATGCACTCATGCTATCAAATGACTGCTTCAGACCTTCTGCCTGCTCATATGTCTTGACATTACTTTTATGCATAGATAGCAAGGCACCCTTCCTTGTATCCTATACTTTGCTCCATCAGAATCTGTATGACTAGTCCTGGATGTATGCCTAGATTTGGGGCTCATCATTATGTGATGAATCAATTCTGCCCAGCGTGTAGCCTGATGCCTTAATATTTTCTATGGCATCCTAGGTAGTTGAGATTTCTCAAGGGGAAAGATATGTCTGTGGTGGATGATGAATGCTTCAGGAAATCTATCATATCTATATATGGACTGTAGCACCTTTTCCACAGTATTTTGGAACATTTTTTTTCTTTAGATTGGAGAAAATGGATTTTGCATGTAACATATTTTTTAATATCACAGTATTACACTGAAACACACACATTAGGCAACAGTACACATCGGCAGCAGTAACAGCCTTTGACTGACACAGAGTTACAAGAAGAATGCATCATTCAGAAGGGAAAAGAGGAAATAGAAAGCACTCAGGTTAAATGACAACGAGTAAGGCTATATTCATACTAAAAATATCATTTAAGAAATGGAAGTCTAGCTCTTGTAATGCTAATGGAGTGGAAACTAATCTTCTTATATCTTACCTTCCAGAGTGGAAGCAGCATAAAAGGAAATTTCAAGAGCAAGCAGCCAAGGATACCAAGGGTGATAATAAATTATTTGTTGTACATCAGAAGTATGAAGTTTGCAAGACAGTCAGTGTCTGTGCTAGACCATTAGAGTGTGAAATGGACAGTCCCATTGCACAGGTGCTAAACGGTATTTTTGCCTTGGTTTTAAAGGCAAAAGTTATTGAAAAATAAAGATTCTGTTTATTTTCTACTACAGTTATAGCAGGTAAACATGAACTATGGAGGCAAAGGCCTCAAAAACCTCAAGACTTTCCATAGTAATAAGCTACTAAAATGAGACTATTGAGGCAGGACTTACATATATACATATATATAAAGGTAACTACCTGTGGCCCATCTGTAGATGTAGTAGCACCAGAATACGTTGGAAGAGATCAGAATTGTACAATCTGAGCACACAAAATGAGATTACAAGACCCCAAGGAAGGCCTCTAGATGAAGATGAGCCCATAGGTTTTGCATCTAAGTTTTCAGATTGTTTGCTATTCTGTTCCTGACATTCCTGACACAGATGAATTTTTCCCTCTTTCTGCAAAATGGATTGTCCACAGGGAAAACTACTTTTTTCCATTCTCTGGCTGGGCAGGAGTTGTTGCGACTAACCAGCAGTGCTTGTAACTAACTCAGAACCCAACAGTATATTCAGGTTACTTTCGTTGTTTTTTTTTTCATTGTGCACCAACAAACACTAGGGGTGTTCTCAGCTGGCCTAAGCCCAATAAAAGATCACACCTGGACTTCACTCAATGATTGATTTTCTTCCCTTGCCCACAGCACTTTCCTTACTACCCTGGGCTTTTCTCTTCAGCATATGAGACTTCTTTCACCACCACGCTGGGCTTCCCTTAATAGATCCAGATTGCAACGATCACTTTGACCAGACTGGGACTCTCATCACCGAGAAGACCACAAGAAAAGGATCAACTGGATGCCATTTGATTCCACAGAATGGTGATATTTTTTCTACTTAATCTGTCTCTCTGTCACTCTCTTTGTCTCCCCCTTTCTCTCTTTTTCCTATTTCTATCTCCCTCTACCTTGCATTCATTTTTAAATAAAAATAAACACTCTTGGCTTTGGCATACGGTCTCATTTGCACCTTAATTTGGGCAGAAGCATCTCCCTAATAATTTAAAAACCTGATCACAACTTAGGGGCTCTCTGATGTTTCTCATAAGTCTCACTAATCTAAATCACTATGTACATCGGAAGTTTTCCACCTAACTAGTCCCTTCCCTTTTCTAGGTTATTATAAAACGTACCGAGGAACACTTGCCTGAATCCTTCTCCTGATGGCACCCTGCTATTGACTGCTTTCTGTGATGAAAAATGCCTGGTTTTTTATGCTATTCATTTCCTACTTTTACCACTTTCTAATCTATGACAAGACCCGTGTGCCTCACCTCTACTGCTGTAATAGTCCTGATCAAAGCCTTCTGAAATCCCGAGCAAACATCTGTTCTGATGTAATGGGGTCATTAATCTTGAAGCCTTCACTTAGGGTCCAGTACTTCATCTTGCTGAAGCTGTAGAAAACAAGGGCAAAGGTAAGGAAGGTGGCAAACACGATAGACAAGGGAAGAAAGAGGAATATTGCCTTCTGTGAGACTTTGAGATTGAAGGCTGTAAGACAGCCTCTTCTTCTTCCTGTGATAGAGATAGGATAAATAAAATAGAAGTACAGAATGAAAACACAGACGTCAGGAGCACTAGTAAGACCTGCTAAAACAGTTGTTGGGGTTGATTTTGCCTGGCAGAAAAGTTCAATTCTGTATCCACATCTTGTTTGACCTGCTGCCCACGGTGCCCAAACATTCATGTTTCAAGACTGTGCTCAATTTTTGGGGCCTTAGGACACTAGTCACTAGCCGAGGACTTGTCTGCAGGACCACAGTTGTGGTTCTCCATGCTTCAGGGACCAGCACCCCTGCTTTGCACTGCCTTTCCAGGGAACCTGCATGACCCAGGAATCAGTTCAGCCAAGTAACTATGTCTGCACAGCAAACTGGCATTAACTTAGAAAGAGATAGTCTCATCTTACTGACAAAAAGATGCCATTTGGAGTCTGTCTTTGTAAAGTTCCTTGCCTCTGCCTGACCTGCACAGACAGGATCATTAAAATTTCCCAGACTGGGCACTGGGGTCCCTCACTGCACCCTCTTATCTGGGTTTTTCATTCATGAACAACCAAGTGACCAATTTTCTCCTTATTGACACCTTTCTACATCTTCACTCACTGAGGTGTCCTCATTAGTCCATTCATTCACTGTGGACAGTGGAAGTAGTCTAACAGGCATGGATGGACCGACTGAGGAGCCCTCGCAGATTTCCCCTGGGTCTCATTTGTGGTGATGTGAGTACAAGCAGCTCCAGTTAATGTAGAGCAGGCAAAACGGCTCCTGTCATCTTCCCCTGTGGTTCAAAACAGGTGGGGTTTTTTTATAGATAACACTCCGCATAGATGCCATACCAAACAAGTGAATGAATGAAGTTCTGCTATCCTCTTTATCTTATCAGGCTATGAAGAGCTGAATTCTCTACGGGAACGAGATGGACTGATACAGGATTTATCCTGTGGACGCATTGTCTCGGATTGCCTTGGCTATGTCACGGCAGAAGAGACTGCAGTTGGCAACCTGGGGGCTTGTGTTATATGTCCACAGCCTGCACCCAGAGCAGCATCATGCTGGGTACCCACAGCTTTGGTTTCTGCTGCTTATTTTTCTTTGACAATTCCTCCAGCCTAAACTGTGACAACTGCATGAAATGAGTGGTTTTCCTGGAAGATCTGTGTGTGTGTGAAGGCTTGTAATAGCAAACAGACAATCAGGTAGCAGATCACTTGTACACAATTTGTTGTACAAGGTGTGATGCTCACAGCATGAAGGTTTGTTGGCAGAGTTCACAGCTGACCACTTACACTGATTCTAAGATAAATAAATTACTTTTTGGTAAAAAATAAGAACAGAAGCAGGGAGAGTGAAAATGAAGGAAAATTCAGCTATATACTAAAAAGTATTTGGGGAAGGACTGTATCTGTGAGACATCTTTTATCAAAACTGGCTGGGTGCATTATTGTGATGGGACCCAACACTATTTAAACACTAATGTCAGGAGTTAATTCGCTATCCAGGACAGGGGTACAGTAGTAAAGAACAGCCATGTCCCTAGATACACCCCCTTATTGGGGAAGCTAGGGCTGTGGTCAGCATAAGGAATGTGACATGCTCTGCAAGTCTTTCCCTGGTGCTCTGACCTGATCCCAATTAAATTCTTCTGCCCAGAGCCTACTTGACCCTTGCACAAGACTGGAGGTACATGAGCAATGCCAGACACTGCCTTTTCTGAACCAACAAGCTGATTCCTTGACAGGAAGCTCAACATGAGCCAACAGTGTGCCCAGGTGGCCAAGAAGGTCAATGGTATCCTGTCCTGTATCAAAAATAGCGTGGTCAGCAGGACAAGAGAAGGGATCCTTCCCCTGTACTCTGCATTGGTGTATTATTACCTGGAGTATTGTGTTCAGTTCTGTGCCCCTCAGTTCAGGAAAGATATTGAAGTGCTGGAGCGGGTCCAGAGAAGCGCAACCAGACTGGTGAAGGGTCTTAAGCACAAGTCCTGTGAGGAGAGGCTGAGAGAGCTGGGGTTGTTTAGTCTGGAGAAGAGGAGGCTTAGAGGTGACCTTATCACTGTCTACCTGAAGGGAAGTTATAGCCAGGTGGGGATTGGTCTCTTCTCCCAGGCAGTTAGCAACAGGACAAGGGGGCACGGGCTTAAGCTCTGCCAGGGC
The DNA here is from genome assembly GCA_013397135.1 of Pachyramphus minor. NCBI lineage: Eukaryota > Metazoa > Chordata > Aves > Passeriformes > Tyrannidae > Pachyramphus > Pachyramphus minor. The sequence goes on along the minus strand of VYXB01002623.1, from coordinate 17,619 downwards.
AAATTTAGGCTGGATATTAGAAGGAAATTCTTTACAGAGAGAGTGGTCAGGCATTGGAATGGCCTGCCCAGGGAGGTGGTGGATTCACTGTCCCTGGAGGTTTTTAAACTGAGATTGGACATGGCACTGAGTGCCATGATCTAGTAAACGGACTGGAGTTGGACCAGGGGTTGGACTTGATGATCTCTGAGGTATTTTCCAACCTAATTGATTCTATGATTCTATGATTCTATGGTTATTTGAAAAGGCAACTTCAATAGTAATTCATTTATGCTTCTGTCAAGCATCAGATATTTGTCTTTGTCTGTAGTCTGTTGTGAAACTTGGCTCATTGCTATTTATGTTCTGATTGTACTCTGAGCTGTTCTCAGTGTTAACCAAATATGCTTTAGAATTAAATTTGGCTTCCTCTAAGAAAGGAGCATGGGAATTGGAAGAGGTTTTGCATTATATATATATATATATAACCCCCTGGGTTATACTATGCAACTTCTCAGCACTTCGTACATTTAGCAGGCTCTGAATTCTGATTCTTGTGGAAGAGAGCAGTAACCCTCATAGGTACTAAGTGCGCTGTGACTGAAGACAAAGAATTACCAGTGGGTAGCATGAATCATCTCTACCCTCTCTGTTGAATATATGAGACAAAAATAAAATGTTTCAAAATCATTTATCCTAACTTATCAAAAATATAAAAAATCAATACTAAAATAGTACATGCTGGGCAAAGTTCCCCTGAAACAGTAGGATAGCAGTTTCTATTTTTAAATTGATTGTCTGTTTGTTTGTTTTTTCAGTAGTGGAGGAAACATCTGCACTTTGCTATGAGAAGGAAAATCCAGCCAAGTAAAATGGGAGAGAAAGTAGCTTATCTTTATATTAAGAACATCCTAGAAATTCTTTGCTAACATGTAACTGTATTAACAAATTCTAATCATCACAGCTGCTGACACAATTGCCATGGACTCATTCTGACTCAGAATACATTCTGAGGGAAGATATGGGGCGAGGTGGCACCAACCTAGACATTCTGCCCCCAGTGGAGTGGCCCCTGGAGAATAAATCATAATGACTCTACTTTGGCCCCAGTTTTCACTTTGACATGAATAATTCCGTTGGATGTGCAACACTACAGTGCCCTACCTGCAAAATTCAGACCAAACAACAGTGGATTCATAAAAGGTTGTAAATGGCAAGACTGCAAACTGCAAATCTCTTGCAGATTGTCTTTAGAACAGGTTTCACACCAATCTGAGTTATACCTCTGTCTCAGACCTACACTCTGGGAGGGATGAACTTAGTGGACTGAGGGAACATCTCCCCTACACAGCTGAGAGCAGTCTTCTTGTCAACCTCAGTGAGCCCTTAGACAACTCCATTGCTTTCCAGACACCCAACCATGACTATGAGTCTGCTCCTTTTTAAAACCCATCATGATGTTGGTCTGAGCTGTGCCTTTAGCTCCATTATATCTTCAACTCAGTGGCTGAACACCTGCAGATGGGACCCTCATCTATGCATCATGCTGTTGCCCTTTGTCCCTGAGAAGTAGCATTTTGATTGAGGTTGGACCTTACTGTCTTTCAGTATCCCTCCACTTTCTTTAAGGCCTTTTGTTCTGGGCCCAGTTCTCCATGGCCACATGACACAGTGATGCCAGGAAAATCAGTAAAATAAAAAAGATGTAAGGAAGTAAAGAGTAAAGAGGGAATGTGTTGGTTTTGATAATGATCCGCTGTCAGGGGATGATATCACAGACATCAGTGGTGTCCTCTTCTCCTTAATGGCTGCAATCATCAGGTGGTTGGCTCTACATTCCAGAAATTGCCAGGTGAGAGTGGAGAGAGCAGAGATCTTCATTTCAATTAAACTATTAGTAGCACCGCCTGTGGTGAGGCAGGGCTGGCTATGGCTGGTGTTAAGTTTCTGCCTACAGTATTTTGTGCGTTGAGCTGTGGGTTTCTGCCACGAAGCTGCACCATCCTACTGCATCCAAGTCTAGTCATCAGTTCTGCAGCATTTGGGATAAAGAAATGCCCAAGAAATATGAATTTTTCACCCTCTGGTCTGTCCCTGTCTCATAGCATACATTTCGGTTCAGCAGCTCTGTTCCTTGTCCTGTCTTACCACTTTCTCTGAACTAATTAAATGCAAACAGTCCTTTTTTTGATGTTATGGAAAGGGCCTAGCAAATGAGTTGTACAATGAAAGAGGAAGCCGTTGTCAGCACTGGTTACAGCATAGCAAAACACTGTAACTTTACAGCAAGAGGGCATTTTAGTTTGTAAGAATTAAAATTAGATAATTATCATAGAGAGGAAATTATAATGCTGATCTCTGGTCTGGGAGGCAGTGATCGTTTCCAGGCTCTGGCACGGTTTTTGACCTCATTTAATTGGTTTCAGAAGGGCAAGGGAAAAAATGTCTTTCACTGTCACCAGCATTTCTAGAACTGTAGAAGATGTGTGAGTTAGCCATCACTAGAGAAAATCCCCTGATGGCTGAGATGCTGCCTCACTATCATGTTAAATAACCACTGGTGAACACAAGCCAAGTGAGCTAGGAATTTATGAGTTTGTACACAGGATACTAATCAACTAGAAGTAGTGCATTTGTTATCTAATCTTTGAGGGTGAGTAGTCCTTTGTAAGTGAAGCTCTGTTCTCACTGTGAAAAAGGTATAATGACCACTGGGAGCAACATCTTGGCTGATTGAGGGTTATTTGTGCTTCTTTTTTCCCTTACTGCCTGCAGTGTTATTTTGAGTAGCAGAGTTCAATTTTGAGTAGCAAGTTCATGGTTTTGAAACTTAAAATATGCCATTGTTTGTCCTCAGCTAAAGGCCTTACAGCCTCCTGGTTCTACTTTCCTTCTCTTGCTTCAAATACATTACAGTAGGAACACACGGTTGTTTGTTTCCCATTTTGTATTTAACAACCCTATGTAGAGGATGTGCTCTGGCATGGCAGGAGCTTGGTTGGTTGAGATACCAGCTCAGAAGGAGGACTCTGCTCACACCAGGTGACTGAAGTCACATCTTCACTCCGGGGAGATCCCCAGCACTGTGTGTCACATGAGAAGCACAACACAAATCTACATAGTTACCTCATGCAAAGTGAAGTGTGTTAAAAGTAAAACAAAACAAAACAAAGCTGGTTAACATGGTCAGGTCTATTCAGAGTTTTCATTTTGATCCAGGGACTTGGTTCACTTTGAGAGTTTTAATCTCTTGCTAGGAACACTGGCATTGCTAGAAGAAAGACCCTGAATCACCTGATGGTCTCCTTATTCACCATCTCTTCTCTTAGACTGAGGACCCATCCCTGATGATGTGGCACCTTCAGAGAGGATTTGACTGGTGAGAAGGAAATACGGAGATGTATGAGATAGCTGTTTAGGTGTGGGTCTGAGGGCTAAAAGAAGAATTTATATGGAGTAAGGGCAAGTAGATGTGTCTTCTCAGAAACACACACACAGAGCCTAAACATGTGTGACCCCGAATGGTACTTCTCAAAAAATAGCAGCAGTTAAGAAGAACATCTTTTGTCAAATCGAAATCCTGCCAGCAAGTTATACCCCAGTTGTGCTGATTTGCCAAAAAGCCCTACATTTCTTTAATTACCAATGCTACAAAACTAATCCCCTGTCAAAAAAATAAAACTTGTCTTATCTGCTCCACACATAATCACCAACAGTACCTACTTTAGAGGATGAGCTGTTATATCATAGATGCAGCATAATCACACTATGAGGGCAGACATGACAGTATGACTGCCAGGCTCAAACATGACTACATGGTCCTGGAAGTGTCGATCATGGGCATGGAGGCCTTTGGGTCTAGGGGACATGAAAGTGAATGGAATGGCCAGTATGGATTTACAAAAGTGTAATTAGGTCTCATCCACTTCATAGCCTTCTGTGATTCAAAATGAAGCCATTAATGAGAAAAAGCCAGGGGTGGTTGTTCTTTTTGTGCTTTCATAGGGATTTTTGCCCTGTCTCCCATAGTATCGCTGTTGACACATCAACAAAGTATGGACTAGGTAGATGGCAGGAGGCAGATTGAAAACTGACTGAGTTACCAGGTATATTATAGGACTGTTGTCAGTGACTCAAAGTCCAGCTGGAGCCTAAACACTACGATTTGACAGCAGGAGCTGAAACTGAGGACAGTACCATTTAACATGTTCATTAATGACCTGGAGAATGGTACAAGGAATGATACACAGCCTACTATCTGCAAGAAGTGTGTGTGGGTAGTTGAAAAGCCAGAAACTCAGAGAAGTGGTTGGAACACCGGAGGGGTGTGCTACCATTGAGAGGGACCTCAACAGACCAGAGGAATTAACTGACAGGAGTCTCATACAGCTCAACAAGAGGAAGAGTCAAGTCTTGCAGCTGGGGAGGAATAACCACATGTACTAGGAGAGACTGAGTGTTGGCTCACTGGAAAGTCAATTTGCAAAGAGGTATCTGGGAGTCCTGGTGGACTTCATATGTCGGAGTGCAATGTGCCCTTGCAGTAAAGGTGGCCAGTGACACCCTGGGTTCCACTAAGCACGGTGCTGTCCATAGATCATGGGAGATGGTCATTCCTCTCTGCTCGCCTCTGGTGAGATACAGCTGGAATTCTGTGCCAATTGTTTGACTACGCAATAGGAGAGAGACATGAACATAGTGGAGTGAGTCCTCTGAGTGAGACCTAAAAATGACTGAAGTGGTGGAGCATCCAACATATAAGAAGAGGCTGTCAGAGCTGGGGTGTTTATTCTGAAGGAGAGAAGGTTCAAAAAGAACTTGTTAATGGTTATGCAGAGCCTGATGTAGGGAATAAACAAAGCTAGAATTTTCTCAGTACAGAGAATGTACTGAGTTCACTGTTCAGTGAGTTCCTTCCCTGAGCAATATCTAATGCATAAGCCTTTTCTGGTTTTGTTGGGATTAGGGTGGGACTGGTGTTCATCGCAGGAGTGAGAGTCTCAAACTGTTAGTAGTTTCCTCTTTCTTTCCCCATTGTCTCTGAAGTCAAGGAGGATATATGAAGAGCCTCATCAATTAATGTCAGGGGAAGGATGTGAGAGTGTGGCATGACTCTTTTCTGACTTCAGTACCTGTGTATTGCCTGTGCAGATCCTGCAAGGAGAGGTAATTGGAGCACTTGGCCTGGAATGAAGAGCAACTTTCACGGGTCTCCTGAGGGAAAGGAGTCCTCCTTGACTGAACTTGAAACAGCTTGGGCAGTTCAGCAGCTGGGGAGACGACTTTTCCCTAAAAAAGGGTCAAGTAGATGTTCCTATGGTAGTTTGCTTGAATAGAAAAAGACTGACGGGGTGGGAGCATGCTGATCAGATAAGATAATGCCCAGGATTCATCAGGTTTCAGGAAAGCCAAGATTTTCACCCCAGTGTTCTCACTGTCAAATGTGCCTGTGCCAGGCTGGAACAGTGATAAGGTCTGGAGAGGCTCTGCTGAGAACTGCTGAGGTGCACCTCCTTCCAGAGTGAGTGTGGCAGCAGCAGATCTCTATCGCTGTCTGAGGCCAGTGAACTGCTTACTAGCTCAGAGCTGTGTCTGGAGGCAGGTATGGCCCAGGGAACAACATACCAGAGACAGCTCCATTGGATATCACAACCCTCAAAGTAGAGGTTACGAAAAAGAAGGCTGGAAGTGACATAAATGAAATTCCTTGCAAGAGGAAGCACCCATGAACCAGAGCCCTACAAAAGCAAGTACAGCACAGCATGCTGGCACATTGTAGTTCTCATTTGCTAGGAAGTTATTTCAGTGCTGGTCTTTAAATCTGACTGCCACAACCAGACCAGTGTTTGGTCCCTTCCTGAACTGAAGCCATTTTCTTGCTAATGTTTTTTCGCCCATCTGTTTCTAGGAGGGAGCAGGTTCTATCAGATCCTGTGCTTTCACCAGGCCCTGTAAAGACTCAGCCAGCAGTGTACTCCCAAGTGGGCAAACAGTGGTGCACCCAGCACTGTACACCCTAATCTGGTCATCATTCTGCAAGTCCATCAAGACAACACCTCTCCTCTACAGACACTGAAATGCATTTGATGAACATTTCCAGCTTTTTGGCAACGTTGGCCAGCAATAAGTGTATCTTACACCTATTTTTGCTTAAATTCTGATAAAGGGCATTAGACAATTATATCTCTCTGCAAGGTATTAAATCCTCCTTCAGACTCCACTTCCTTTTCTTGATATTATGCTCCTGTGAATCTAAATTCAGGGCATAATTCAGGTTGAGAAACATCCCTTATATATTCTCTCTTCTTCTACCTTGGGGAAACAGATATTCTTCTTCCTGAAAGCTTCTTCTGGGGTCTCTTTGGCCATTAACACAGTATGGGGAAGAACTTGGCCACCCACTGGTTGCATTATGATTACTGCGTTATGAGTGGGACTAGATGTTAAGTGGCCTTCAGGCTCAAGAGCTCTGGGTTCCCCATGTCCCCTAGTTGCAGAACAGCATCTGCAGTAAGCTGACTGGCTCAGGTCAGCCTGGCTTTTTGACAGAAATAGAATAGAACTTGAGAAGTGAGACTCATCGTATCCAAACAAAGCCCTGCTCTGTCACACTATTATCAGCCTGCATGTGAGCAGAGCTTTTTCAAAAGGCCATTGCGCCAAAGAAGTGTTACTAGGACTTTCAAATCTACACAGTTTTCAGATTCTTCCACTAATTTCCTTTCAGTTGACCGCACCAACTTCCCTTGCTGCTGGTGGAGTAACTGTAGGTGGCTAAAGACCAGCATTTCTCCTCATTAGTCTTTGAGGTAGAAAAGGTCACTGCCGGTGAAGGACTCTAGTATCTCATTCCGCACATCCTCAGCTCCTGCAGGCAACACTGCTGATGTCAGCAGGATGGCCTGTGTGACCGGCAATAGCAGAGAAAAGCAGAAATGGATCTGAGCGTCCTCAGGGTAAGGTCTGTCTGAAGAGCCTTGTACTGTCTGAAGTATTGTCCATCTGAAGACAGGTCTGCTGTGGAGCAGCAACTCTCCCCTCCCTGATGGCACCAGAAAGTTGCTACAATGCAAGTTCTCTTTATATTACCTTCAGAAAAATCTCTCAGCCATTTTGAAGTTTTCAAAGTCCTCTTCTGGTTTGGTTTGTTTGGGGTTTTTTTTGTTTGATTAGTTGGTTTTAGTGTCTTTTGTCTGTTTGCTTCTGTTAGTTTGGCTTTTTGTGGATTTCTGTTGGGGTTTTTGTCTGTTTGTTTGGTTTTTTTCTGTGTGTGACACTGAGAGTAAGGAAGAGCTTTGTGAAAACTTGAGATTAAGATGCATTTTGTGTGCTGTGTTCATAACTTAAAGCTATTTAACTTGCCTGATAGAACCAGATCCTTGCTGTAGCTGAGCGTCTCACGCAAGGTCATTGCACAAGAAATGGTTTCTTTTGTTTTTTAGCAAATATATGCTGTTATCCTCAAATCAAATGTTCAAGAGAAAGGGATAGCAATTCTGTATTTAGACAAGCATACAAATAACACAGTCGCTTGTACTTCTCTGCGCCCTGCTCATAAGTGTCTTCATTTCTATAAAGAACTATAAAAGGTGAATAGGTGAGAAGTTTTCTCCCAGCATTACCATGTTGAAACAATTTTCCTTCCCCCCCTTCTTTGATCTATAACAAGATCAGTTATACGATGTAACTTTAATTATCTGAATACAAAATTTATTTCAGATTCTCATGACTCAGATAAACATGATCATAGAATCATAGAATTAACTGGGTTGGAAGGGACCTCTGAGATCATCAGGTCCAACCCTTGACCCACTACCACCGTGATTCCTAGATCATGGCACTCAGTGCCACATCCAGTCTCATCTTAAAAACCTCCAGGGATGGTGAATCCACCACCTCTCTGGGCAGCCCATTCCAGTGCCTGACCACTCTCTCTGTAAAGAATTTCTTTCTAATATCCAGCCTAAACTTCCCTTGGCAGAGCTTAAGCCCGTGCCCTCTTATCCTACTGCTGATTGCCTGGGAGAAGAGACCGACCCCCATCTGGCTACAATCTCCTCTAAGGTAGTTGTAGAGAGTGATGAGGTCACCTCTAAGCCTCCTCTTCTCCAGACTAAACAACCCCAACTCCCTCAGTCCCTCCTCATAGGACTTATGCTCAAGTCCCTTCACCAGCCTCATTGCTCTTCTCTGGACCCTCTCCAGCCCCTCAATGTCCTTCCTAAACTGAGGAGCCCAGAATTGAACACAATACTCCAGGTGTGGCCTCACCAGCACTGACTACAGGGGAAGGATCACTTCCCTGCTCTGCTGGCCACACTATTCTTGATACAGGCCAGGATGCCATTGGCCTTCTTGACCACCTGGGCACACTGCTGGCTCATCTTCAGCCTCCTGTCAATTAAAAACTCCCATGTCCCTTTCTGCCTGGCTGCTCTCCAGCCACTCTGTGCCCAGCCTGTAGCGCTGTAGGGGGTTGTTGTGGCCAAAGTGTAGGACCCGGCACTTGGCCTGGTTGAACTTCATCCCATGGAATCNGCCTGACCCTCCAGCCAGGTCCCTCTGAGTCTGCAAACACTACAAGATACTCTTGGAACTGCGTGAAAAAGGTTTTGTTTTGGTTTGGTTATTTCATTTTTTCTGCCAATTGCTGTTGTTATTATTATTGTTATTATTATTTTTATTTTTATTATTACAAGATTTTATTGTATTTTTCCTCATCAGCCTGGGAACTCCAGTTAACCAGGGTTTGGATAACTGAGGTTTTCAATGACACAATGATTGGGAGACTGCATTGTTATTGTAGTGTGTACAGCACCCATCCTCACCCACCCCTGTGGTAACAGTTCTACAGAAATCTTCCACTGTGTTTAAAGGCTTTGAAAGGTCTCTGAAAAATAAAAATGTCTGTTTCTGTGTCTTCTGCTAAAAATCTGCAAAAAGTGAATGTGGAACATGGAAAACAGGTAGGCTTTCTGTATTACCCCATGCAGCTGTGTTTGTGCTGCAGACCAAAGCACTCAGCACCAGCAAGTGGCAAAACTTACTCTGCCCTGCTACCTCTAGGGAAAACCCTCCTCTTCCCAAAGGAGGCACTTGAGGTCAGAGAGTGCAGTGGCAGGTTATTCCAGTATTTCTGAGGACATCAAATACAAACAGCAGATATTTCTCTTTTCACAGATGCTTGCTTAATGAAGCAAGTGAGATACAGACCTGAGGTACTCTAGAGAGGCTTTGCATAAATACGTGGGAGTATCAGAGCAGAAATTCAAAGCTTTTTATCAGTCAGTGTGCTGTAAGAAGCTGCTCAGCAGCACTGCCCTTAAGTGGCAGGTGTGTTGCAGGCAAGTGGTGTTACCCGCATCAGTCATGCTCAGGCAAGCTCAGGTGCAGTTTTCTACTTAACAGGCACTGCCTGCTTTATGCTTTTATTGTCCATAGAGCTATTATTGCCTCTGTGACTTAAAAGCAGTCTTTGCTTTGAAAACTGCGGATGGAGGTGTTATACTGTCTTTGATTCTCTTTTCTGCAGGGGTCATTTATTCTCACTTTAGTGTCTTGACCTTGTTCTAGTGAAACATTCCTCCCACAGGGATGGATAGAATATGCTTCCTGTCTGAAGAGTCATTTGGCTCTTGGATAAATTATCCAAGGTTATGAAAAAATTGCCTCTAGTTTTTTCATTAATTTCCTTACAGTTGGCTTTCTAATATCGTTTAAAAAATTGATGTTGCACCCATTTGCACGCACTTAAGTTTTGTCTTCTAAAATGTAATGCTTGCACTCATGATGAATAATCATTTTTCCCCACATTAAAAAAGGAAATAAAATTAAGGGTTCAGAATGGAACAACTGTTGCAAATTAAGGTTTCAAAATCTCTGTTATACACCCTTTTTTTCCCCAGTATCTCTTATTACAAGAAGAGGTATTTATCACAGATAAAGACATTTGGGAGCAAAACCTTAATACTGAATCTTTCTATTATGACGATGATGAAGTGGCATTATTGTCTTTCCAGTTACACTAAAGTGGCTAGAAAACATGAATAAATACCACTTCAGAATGTCACATACATTGTACTTTAGTTTCACAGTAGACCGTTAATGTTGGTCTGTCATTTATGATGAAGAAGTCTTAGTAATTGCTTCTGAATATAGAATCTTAGTGCACATTTGAGACTGTTGATTACATTCAACTACAATGCAGGATAAACAGATATAGACACAAACATCCTGTATTTTGTAAGAAATGCATTAACACTAAGCTTTGTTGTACTACATTGATGTGTTACCCATCTTCTCTCCCTTCCTCTCAGGTCCTGTATATTTCCTTAAAAACACCAATCGCACCTTCCTATGTTTTGTCAAGGTTAATGTCACATTCCCATGAAAGAGTATGGTTTGAGGGACATGAATACTCACATTTTAAGTAGACTGTAAATAATACAAATCACAATGTCAAAATCCTATACAGTTTACCGATAATATCTGTTACTTTTTAGATAGCCATTCAAAATCCATAATGCCCCAGCTTTTGCCAAGTGTGTTGTGAGACTGTGAAGCAATTGTGCCTGTTGAGTTTCCCCCTGAATTACCTTGTGGCCATTTAGTGCAAGCAAGCATGTGCTATATAGGGCCACGCACAAGATGACGTGAAGCTGGGGAAGCAAACAGCAAATTCCAGTTCACAAAGCAGAGAAAGTAGCTATTTACTATCTGAGTGACGGTTTCAAGCATTGTGAGATATATTAGGTTGTTTTCCCACTGTGCAGGGAACTACCCTGGCAATATCAAAAGAATATTTACATAAACAAAACATGTTTTTTCCTGTATGAGACAGAAATATGTGTGGTTGCACTTCTTCAGGCACAAAAAACTCTTCTCTATTTCTTCCATGATACTTGGCCTGGAATTCGTAACTGTAGAGTTCAAACTGCAGGGGAGAAATGGGCAGCCAACAAGGCACCTACTTCAGCAGGAAGCCTTAAACTATGGTGTGTAACTTCAGGCCTTCCTCATTGCAACTGGGGTTTGTCCTCAGCAAAGGTGTGGTGGGTCTGCTGTGCTGCCGCAGATGAGACAGAGTGAAGGACAGCTGGTAATAGATCTGGATGCTGGGATGTTTTTAAGATCCACAAAGATTAGAGCCATTACCCTTCTTGATATCTCACACAGACTTTATTTACTCTTATAGCATTGCATTTGTGAGGTCTCAATTTCCATCCCTGCAGCAGGGTTACAGCTGGCCCAGGATGCTTGGGCAGACAGTCATGTTGCTTTGTGCTGCACCACTACCAACAACTACCCAATCTGGGCATTTGCAGCTGAGGACCCTGGCCATCTACCTGCATTTTTCTCCAACTCTCTCTCTGATCTCTAGAGTCCTCCACCACTTTCAGGATCTTTCCTCTGACTAGGATCTTTACTTCCTCCTTTCTCAGCCCCCATCTTCTTTCCAAGACCACCTCTTCTGAGGAGAATTTCTCTTTTGGCAACAGGTCTCCTTTCTGGAGAACCAAGCACCTGATTTTCCCAATTCAAACTGTCTATCTGCTGAAGCACAATGTGTGATAATGCACCTGTCTGATACCTGTCTATTCACTGGATGACTGCAGCTACTACCAAATTTACAACCTTTCTGTTCTGGTGGTAGATAGCCACCCTCAGGCTTCTGCTGAAGTGTTCAAAAGACTAATTACAGTCTGTAACACACCCCCCTTACACACACGTACACCCAATTATTTGCCACTTGTGACACCATGCTACTGGCTGTTCACTTCTCACCACAGCACAGCATCTATCTGACACCCAAATATTGCACCAGAAGCTCTTCAAAGTGCTTGGTATTGCTGTGCACGTAAAAAGTCTCAGTGGACCTCTACCATCACCAACCAGCAGCATGCAACTAGACTCCAGCATCATCTGGACATCTTTCTAGTCTCCACAGACTCACTGAAGGGCTCCTTAATGCCAAGTGCTGCCTTGCCCCTTGCCAGCTTCATGGAAATCCTGATGGGTTGGAATTACAGCTAATACATGGAAAAGCAGTGTAGCACAGCAAGTGCCAGAGGAGCCCAGTGCCACATAACTCTGCCAGGCTTATGTTTTCTGTCACGAGACAACATGTGAAACAAGGTGGTACATTTTGTCTCCTTACAACACCATCACTTGTGATAACACTATGCCCTAGAGAGAGATGTGGATGAGTGGTTAATGCAGGAACAACTGTCAGTCTCAGAAGTTCCTTGGAGCTGAGCCAAAGCCAAAGCTCTTTCATGCTCTAGAACTAGAGGACTGGATGGGCCTGGAGTAGTCACCTACATCACCTCATGCAATGTATCAGGATCAAATCTAGTTACATTTATACTGGCAAAAATGAGGATGAAAATTTATGTATAATGTGTTCTCAAGGACCCTACAAAAACTCTCACTAACAACCTTTTTTTCTAGTGTTCAACAGAAGTTGAATTACTAAACCTGTGACTTTTTGTTCTATCCAGCAAGGAGAAGAACTGCTTTTTCTCTTTCACTTTGCAAATGACTCTTATGCTTTTATGTCACTTTTAGGATCTTTCTGTTCCACTCTCTACAGGGCTTGGCCAGTCTTCTGCTTATTCTGTAGAGCTCACGAGTCACAGTGACACTCTGAAGACTTTACTGATATGAATAATTTTGGTTTTGATGCTTTTTCCGGGTGATTATTTCTTCAGAAAACCATGCAAGATATTAATCACACTATTTTCAAAGAACTTCTTACATATTGGATAAATGTTTATATTAAACTTGTATCACCATTATTCTTCAATGCAATAGGTCTGAGCAATTTCTTTCAGGTTGTTCAGTCCCTCTCCAAGAATTGCCAAATATACCTTACTAGAGCACAATTATCCCCCACAAAGACTCTGCCATTCCAGACAAAGGGCTTGGTTTTCCTGTAGGTGGAAAATATTTTGCAACCGGCTCTCCACTCCATTTCCTCCTGTGGCTGTTCTTTGTGCACATGAAGTGCAGCTTTATCATATAGAGTTTGAAATCAAGATTAACTAGCCTGCTTTAAGACCAGTTGATGCCTTAGGATTTTTCACATTTTTAGCTTCTTGTAGAATTTAGTATATCTGTGTAGTTTCTCACACTTTAGAATAGCAGTTGTGCTCCATATTGAATTTCCTAGATTCTTTCAGCTTTTTTTAGGTTCTTTTTCAAGGAAGGTCTCTAGCAAACACATCCTGTTTAAGAACATAAGCACTCTAGGCTGGAACAACAAGATATCTTGTACCCAAAGAAACTCTGAAGGCCCGCAAACTTGGAGAAGATCCAGAGATAATGTATGCCAGAAGGAGGAGGAGGAACATGAGGAAGAAAGGGGTCTTGAGACCTCCGACTCAATTCAGGGGCGTGTGCGGGGGGGGCAGTTCCAGGGAGAATCTGGAGTTGAATAGTTCTCGGATTGGATGGATAGTACTGTAGAATTGTAGAACCCCTGGACACGGGCACGTGCCTTTGTACTCCTCGCAGCAGAAGGCCTTCATTAAAGACCTGCTCTCTGTCTTACCTATACTAATATTGCCTGGTCAGACTTTTTCTCCCGTTTTTAGGCAAGAATTAAAAGTGATTCATGTTGTTGTAGGTCACCAAAGATTTACAATTTTGTGTTTCTGAGCATCAACTTCTGCATTGAGACAGCTCCAAAGAGTATTTCCTTCAAATTTCAATGAACTGACTGCTCAACATCTCCTTAAGGACCACAAAAAATCTAGCAAATACGTGGTGAACAGCGGATATTCTTCTGCAGTGTAGATGCTGAGCTTTATCCCTATGCCATTCTTTCTTATAAAGCTCAGTCCAAATACTCAGTTTTCCAGTTGGCCTGAAAATAATTAACAGAAGAAAGTAAGCGTTGGATCTCTTTCTGTTTCAGAAATTGAAACTATATGTCAGCGAAGTGATACACAAGCTCAAAGACCAGTTTTCCACAATCTTTGTTAATAAAGATAACTACGAATAAAAACTCAATTACTGTTTCAGAAACAGCTAAGAAGATATATCTCATAGTTAAACAAAGCAGTCAATTCCCATAATAACATAGCAATGTGGCAGCATCAGTACTAGAACAGCACTGATCCTGCTTTAGGAATTCTTGTAATTGCAGAAAATATGTTACTTGTCATCATATTAAGCAGTATCTGATTTATCATTTGGTTATCTTAATTTCTAGGAAATAGACAAAAGGGAAGGTATTACTTTACATTAGCAGTTCAAGTATATTTTGGCTGCAGACCACGATAGAGAACCCAAGTGCATTGGATGTGTCATCTAGCAACTAATTTGTCATGTCATAATCATCTCAAGATTTGTTATCATTTTAAAAGTGTGCCTTCCTGGCCTCCAAAGACAATGCGCAGTTCTTCTCCATTACTTTGGCCGGTCTGAGCTAAGATATTTTGAGTAGCAGTGCAATCAGTACTCAGCAGGAGACGGGCATTTGCCTCTTGTTGAGTTACTCTATAACGCTTAGGTGAGAACAGAGAGGGGGGTGGGATGGTCAGTGGAGGAGTTTCTGCTTTCAAAGCAGAGGCAAGTACATGGCAGGGACATGTTTCCTTTATCTAGAGTTGAGCCAGTTTCACAGGGTATGTTGCCTTTTTTCAGTACTTTGCTCCTATGTATTCCTAATAGGAAAACTCCTACACTAAGGAAGAAGGAGCATCAGCAAATTTGCTGATGACACCAAGTTGGGAGGGAGTGTCGACCTGCTGGAAGGTAGGAGAGCTCTGCAGAGGGTTCTGGATAGACTGGAGAGATGGGCTGATTCCAATGGAATGAAGTTCAACAAGTCCAAGTGCTGGGTCCTACACTTTGGCAACAACCCCCTGCAGCGCTACAGGCTGGGCACAGAGTGGCTGGAGAGCAGCCAGGTAGAAAGGGACCTGAGGGTACTGATTGACAGGAAGCTCAACATGAGCCAACAGTGTACCCAGGTGGCCAAGAAGGCCAATGATATCCTGTCCTGTATCAAAGATAGCGTGGTCAGCAGGACAAGGGAAGTTATCCTTCCCCTGTACTCTGCATTGGTGAGGCCACACCTGGAGTATTGTGTTCAGTTCTGGGCCCCTCAGTTCAGGAAAGATATTGAAGTGCTGGAGAGGGTGCAGAGAAGGGTAACCAGACTGGNGGCATTGGAATGGCCTGCCCAGGGAGGTGGTGGATTCACCGTCCCTGGAGGTTTTTAAACTGAGATTGGACATGGCACTGAGTGACATGATCTAGTAAACGGACTGGCGTTGGACCAAGGGTTGGTCTTGATGATCTCTGAGGTATTTTCCAACCCAATTGATTCTATGATTCTATGATTCTATATGCACAGAGAGTAAATGAAAAACACTTGGGTCTTCAACTGGACTGTAAACAGGTCTTTCAGAGTTACACAGAGAATGAAATAACATATTAGGCAAATGTTGTTCTTATAGAAGTAACAATGGCCAGCAATATGAGAAGATGAAGTTTTGTGTATAATACAGCAGAGGAAAAATTGTCCTTTCTACTCAGATTTATCTGGATTATAATTTCAAGGCTTGGCCTCTGCACGTAGGATCATAGAACCATAGAATGGTTTGGATTGGAAAGAACCTTAAAGATCACCTAGTTCCAACTCCCCTGCCATGGGCAGGGCCACCTTCCACTAGACCGTATTGCTCAGAACACCATCCAGCCTTGAACACCTCTACAGGTTCTACAGCCAATCCATGGCTTCTCTGGGCAATCTGTTCCAGTGCTTCACAACAAAGAACTTCCACTAATATCTAGTCTAAACCTACTCTCTTTCAGTTTAAAACCATTTCTCCTCGTCCTGTCACTAATTGCTCTTGTAAGAAGTCTCTCTCTGTCTTTCTTGGAGAGTCCCTTCAGGTATTGGAAGGCTGCAGTTAGGGTATCCCAGAGCTATCCCTCTAATAATTCTGGTGTCCCTCCTCTGGACTTGGTCCAACAGCTCAATGCCCTGTGCTGAGCACCGCAGAGCTAGATGCAGTCCTCCAGCTGGGGTCACATCAGAACAGAGGGGGCAGAATCCCCTCTCTTTCCCTGCTGCCACGCTGCTTTTGATGCAGCCCGGGACACAACTGCCTTTCCAGGCTGCAAGTGCACATTGCTGGATCATATCCAGCCCTTCATCCGCCAGCACCCATAAGTCCTTCTTGGTAGGGCTGCTCTCGATCCGTTCATCCCCCTGTATTGATATGGGGGGGTTGGCATAAGGAAAGATAAATAATTGAATCTACAGAAAAGGTACCAGGGAGATAAGTGATACTGAAAATACAAGGCATTTAGGATTCTTATTTAGGGGAGGGGGGAAGTAAAAATTAAAAAAAAAAAGAAAGAAAAAAAGAAAGGAAAAAGGAAGGATGCTGGTCAATACCATGGGGGTTTTTAAAAAAGGGTTAGACAAACACATGTTAAGGTTAAATTGATATTCTCAGGGAAATAAATTAAGTGACCTCCAGAGGAATCTTAAAGCCTGAGATTTCCTGCTTTCCTCAAAAACTCCATCCTTGATGAGACTGTAGGAGCAGGTTACCTCGGCCAACATTGAAATGCAACGCCCAAAGACAGACTGTATTGTCCCTGCACCAACCTCTCTTCCTCATCACAGAAGGACAAACACATAGAATGACAAGGGCTAATCTTCATACTGACAAAATCAAGGGCACTTGTTCACTGCTTTAATGAAACCAGAAGACAAATACCAGATTTTGCTCTCATCTAAGTCAGTGTCTCTCTCCTCCGTATGTGCTTTCCTGCACGCACACTGCTGCAGCTGACAGCCCATCCACACTCTTTGTACAGGCTGTGCTTTGGCCCACTCATCACATAAAAAAGAGACATGCAGTACCTGGTTATGTACCCTGACCACAACCATGCTACACCTGGGACCAGGTACAGGGCAGAGGGTTCTGCATAGGGGTTGTGTTTTTGTGGACAGGTAGTAAAGCAAGCAGAGTTTTCTCCCTAAATGCTGTATGTTATCTCCCTCAGGAGTATGTTTAGATGCGGTTTTTCATCTGCTCACGCATCCCTTCTGAGAGGTTTCCTAGAGAGGATGATACAGCAGGAAGGTCCGGGAGATGACACTCCAAATGCTGCGAGAGCACAGTATGAAGGCATTGCTTTATAAGTGCATGCCTTTTCCTTTGATCTTCTCTGTGACTTTCATTTCAAAGCCTCAAATTGAATAGATAATTGAAATAGTCATTAAAAAGCAAGACCTGGTCCTTCTCACATTCACAGGTGTGCAAATGTGTGAAGGAACTCAGTGGAATTATTTCTATTTAATTCCTGTGCAAATGAATTAAGAACCAAATCTACTGTATCTGGGGTTTTTTACATCCACAAAGTAGCATTCTAACACTTTTAGAGCTTTTTATGTCTCTATTAAGTTTTTAACAGGACTACAAAATCAAAGAAAAAGGAAATTTTGAAACCCACAACTAATTTTCAGAATCAGAGAAAAGTCCTACATCCAGTAGTATAATTATATTTTTCAAGTGCCTGATAGAAACACCACTAATATTTAAAATAGGAAGACCTAGCCCCTCTGCATATCTTTTTTTTATAAACATACGAGGAGTTAAATAAAGAGAGGAG
>VYXB01002622.1:803087-847311 GCA_013397135.1 Pachyramphus minor | reverse complement strand
CTAGATTGATCCACCACTTGTTCTGGATGTTGCGAAGTTTCTGCTGGAGTTTGCTACATGCGAGTCGAAAGGCTGCTTTATTTACATGACAGGATGGATGAGCAAGGTGTGCTTGGTGAGCTGTTCTCTTCTTTCGCAACAATTCCTGGATCTCTTGATTGTTTTCGTCAAACCAGTCTTTGTTGTTCTTGAAGGAGAATCCTAAGAATTCTTCAGAGGACTGCAGGATGCTGTTTTTAATATGTTGCCAGAGCGAGTCGGGAGAGAGATCTATGGGATGATCTTCGAGCCTAGATTGAAGATTTGCCTGGAAACTCTCTCTCACTGTAGCTGTTTGAAGATTGTTAACTTGGAGTCTCCTCCTTGGAATACCCCCCCTTTTAGGTTTGAGTTTGAGGTGGAGGTTAATTTTACAGCGCACAAGGCAGTGATCTGTTTGGCATTCTGCACTGGGCATCACGCGGGTATGACGAACATCGCAAATATTTCTCTGTCGCACCAAGATCTTTTTTTCCCTGTTTCCTTTATGTACCTACGATATCTCATTCTGTGTTTTCATCCTGAACTTCCAAAGTGTTTAAATTTTGCGTTGTCTTTTGTGTAAACGAAGATTAAATAACTGATCACTGAGACTATGAAATTCCTGTTTTCCAGCCCATCATATTCTACGTGCAGAGACCTTGCCAATGCAGAACTCAGTAGATGGATCTTTATCTTAGTGAATACATCACAAGAATGTCCTAAGAATGGGACTTTTGTTTTGTTGCAGATTCCCAAGGAACATTTATTTTCTTAATGTTCGTAAGATGTGAAGCATACAAAATTATTATAAAAAATAAATAGAAGAATAAAGCAGAAACGATTGCTATAATTTAGAATTAAATTATAAACTATTAAGTTTGTATTAACATGTTGTATCTTTTCTGGTTGAATTGAGAGATGATGAATGTCATATGATACATGCTGACACGGAAGGTAGTAAATAAAACACGCTCCCACGGAATTTAACTGGAGTAGAGAGAGCTCAATGCTGAGCTCTTTCCAAAATTTTCTTTGAAGTCAAGAGGAGTTTCCCCTTTAGAAGATCCAGTCAGCAGACTCATGCCAGTTTTTTTCAGTCAGGTATTTTATATGCTGCAGGATAGAGCTCAAGAACATTGAAAAGTCCAAAGAGGCTGAGTACTTGGTTTGTTAGAGGTGCCAAACAGGATGTTAGACGTTAAGAGGCTGATAATAAAGTGTAAGTTTGACCTAAATGGAGTTGCTGACTTTTAATTCTTTTGTGCCATTGGACTGTGAATAGTGGAAAGAGAACAGGAGCATTTTAGTTGATAGAGATTTATGCTATACTGGGATTATTAAGTGAGTTTAAAACTTTACAATAAAGCTGGAAATGTTGTAAAGGATTTTACATATCTTGCTCTGCAAATTTGGGAATTAAAAAAATGCATGGGAAATTTCTACTCAGACCCAACATCTGTTTTTGGTAAGATCTCGATTTGACTTTTCCCGTCTCCATCTCATTCAAAGCTTATATGTGGGCACAGGGATATTAATTTCCTTGAATGCCAGCTCATTTCGGACACACCATGTGTCAGATCATCATTTCAAAATTCATACATCTTGAGATAATTCTTCATTTTCTCATTCCTTTGGCTGAGAGGGAAGATAATTGAATTTCCTAATATCAACTAGATCCAAATTTAATGCCTACCAAAATAAATGGGAATATGATCTTTGTCTCAGGTTTTAATAAGGATTTTATTTACACTTTGTAGATCTTCTGTTTTCTAGTTTCAGTAAGTAAATCTCACAAGTGTGCTATAGGACTACTGTGAGACTTACCAGTTGGTCAGACATAGAAGTTTTCATAAAGAAAAATATTTACTGCTCCTAATTAATCAAATTTTGTGCCTTTGAACTGTCTGATAATAATAAATCATCTAATTTATTAATCGTAATAAATTAGTGACTGATTTATGTAGTGACTAATAAATAGTAACAATTGTCTCTGTAGAGGATTGGATCACACTTTACTGTTTTTTTTTCACTTAGACGGAATGCTGGGTACCTAGGATGAAATTACACATATTTTCTCTACCTTTTAATCATAGGACTATCATTTGGTGCTTCCGAGGAAAAGGTAGTTCCAATTCTTGCAGCATCTGGGTCAAAAGATTCACATGTTTATGGAAATGTGTGTTTGAATTTCAGTTTACATGTGAATATCATGCAGTACGAAACTGGTGTGATGTAGGTACAGTGCAGAGATAAAGCTGAGATGGGTTCTTGTCCCAAAGAACACCCGCTGTTCTTTCACAACATAAATATTCGAGGTGTTTAAACAAGGTGATGGTTCTCTAAAATTTTAGGAATTGAGTGTTATTGACAACTTTTCATGTATCAAGTGTGGAAGAAGTTATGTTTAAAGAAACTGAGTGGAACTTCTGAAAAGTAGTTATTTAGTATTTCAGGCTGTGTTGAATTCTCATGTATTGTTTAGCACTCTCATTCATTTAACAAAGGTGAAATACTTTACACAGCATTCTTCTTTCCCCCCAGATGTATATTTAAAAAGATAGATGAAGTATGAAAGAGAAATGTGTTTTAAAGGTGGTGTGTGGTTTCATGAACTTGCTGGGGAAAGTGTGCCACCTTATAAAGTGTGCCAGTGCACATGATAATGCAGATGTGGTCCTTGACATACAGTGGAATGAAGTACCATGCAGTCAGTAAGGCTCATCATTTAACTGAACCTCAGAAAATGCTAGAACAGAAAAATATTAAGAATAGGAATAAAAATCTGTCAGGCAAAAATTTATAGGAAAGGTTCTGTCTAGCTATGTAATCCATCCATCTTCTGTCACACAGGAAAACTCATCAGGATAGTGAAACTCTGAGAAAAGTTGCTTTATTGGTTGATCTGAAATTCTTGAATAAGAACATGATCAAAATCAGACTTTCATACTGTTCTAAATACCCGTAAAGCTAATTCAGCATTTTTGTTTTTCAGCGAAAGGGAAGTATTTTATTATTGCTGTGTTAATGTACACTTGTATAGCCCTTTTAGGGCAGAAATGTCAAAATGGTGTGCACACTTCAAAACTTAGCAGTGCAGTGGTGATGGAAGTTTTTTTCTATTTTGTAACATGTTGACAGTGACATAACTTGGAGTGAATAATAAAAGTTTTATTAAATAAGAGCTTACAAATCAGATACAGATTTTATTATTCAAAGGAACCAGAAAACTGATAAATGCATGACTTATATTTCAGAAAAGTACTTCCAGGGACAGTTTTAGGCTTGCCTTTCAAACTTAAGGTATTAGAGTTGGAAGTAATCAGCTCATGGCTTTTCAGACTTTTACTGGGTTAGGCATAATAATCGATGGTGAGGATTTTGACCATTGTTTGGGACAAAATTCAAATGTTGCAAAGGATGAAAAAGGTGCTGCAGGTCATAAAAAAGAAATTATACTTACTGTCAGAATGTTGTTGTAGCTGATACTATTTTTAGATAATTCCTTTTGAAATGGAGATTTATTTTATGGTTTGGTGTAAATGAATGAAAGTTACTCCAATTGTTATATTACATTTGAATTTATTTGGATTAAATAGAGTCACTCTCAGCAGTTCTTGTCACAAACCCCCAGATTTATTACATGCAAAAGCTGCTAAAAGGTGCACTGGTAAAAAAAACTGTGCTGGATAGACATTTCTTCTTTGTTTGACTGTTTTTTTTTTTTTTGTCCACAGATGTTAGCTGTTTTGTATGGGAATAAAGGTGTTAGTTTATGAGTTTCTTGAAAAAAAAAGTTTAAAGGCTTTGAATGCATAGGATGTGTGTACTGAAGCGCCAGAGGACATTGGTGGAATGTTAGGTGAAACCCATAGGGAAATAATTCAACAGCAGCATCTGGAAAGGAACTGTATGTGGCTTTAGGGCTTACTTTTAATACAAGTAGTTAAGATGAGATTAAATATAGGTGTTAGTATGTGAAAAATGGGGGAGCAAGGTAAATGGTGAAGGTATATCATGTGGAACACTGGGATTAGGAAAAAGATTTAACAGAATCCACAGCTGATCACAGCTGAATTTTTAAAACCCTGGAAACATAGTCTGAATTGAACTATATATTGGCTCCATATAAAGTAGGATTCATATAAAGTTGAGGATTTTATTGGGGAAAGAGAAGACACAGGATAGGCAAGTTCATTGGCCTTGCTGTGTCTCACTTTTGTCTGAATGGGATGAGGAAGATGGAAAGTTAAGCTACTACGCCAATTGGCTGTTGGCCACGCTGAAAGGAATCAAGTGGTGATTGAGAATTTTCTCTTGTCTCCCTGCCATTTTTTTGATATTTATGACTTGAATCCATTTCCCAAGCACTGTTCTCTGGTAGTGTGAGTTGCCCTAAGGTAACTGAGGTGACTTATAGGGTTGGCAGATATCAAGTAGGATTTATGGGAGACTTGGGCCCTCTGGCGCAATAGCCCGGTTGGATGCATCTGGGATGTACTGGGTGTCTGTAATTAGCCGTCTGACTTGTGCCCTTACTGTTTGGCTGAGTTGTTCAATATGCTTTCAGCCATTGCTGACAATGCTGAGAAGTGGTTTGATTCAGCTGGCCATGCTTCATTGCTGATGCCTTAAGATGCCCAGTAATACCTTACTTTACTCCCAGCTGCCAAGGTCCTGTGTCCTGTGTGCTATCTTTAGGGAACCTTAAGACAGTTTTTGTGAATATATAAATCAGCTGTACTGGGATACCTGTAGACATAAATATGTAGAGACCTAAGTTCAGGTGCTTTGAAGTCCAGCTGACTTGTATCATTAAGAACATTTTGAGCTTATTGAGTAGTATGGCTGCATTGCCATTTAGTCTGCAAATAGTGTTATGTATCATCCGTTTGGAACACTCCTTCAGTCAAGATTATGTGTCACAGCAAAACAAAAGTACAGCTAATGGTAGTACTATTAGATATTTTTTACTTACTTTGTGTTTAGTTCACACAGGTCTTATTACCAATTTTACAACAACACACATTTCTTTCTCCTCTGTTGTTCACTTTATCCAGAATATGGAGGCTTGAAAAAAATTGTCATAAATGTGCAAAGGTTAGAAGAAAGCAATAAAAAATTATGAAATCTCATGATTCATTTTGCCATGGCAACCGTTAATCTTCTCAAACAGTCCAAAGTGATATGTTCTCAGTTTGGTTTTGTCTTTGTCATAGTTCCTCCAGTACTAGTCCATTTTCTCCTGCTTGTTCCACTCCACTATTTTCAGGTTTGATGATTAGAAAGTATTAAAATCTTATTACTGTTTAATGTCATAAATTGGAAATTTACCAGTTCAGCAGAAGCTGTGACATATCATTATTATATAAGTACTTTTTAATAAGCTCATAGAAAGTGATAATTTATTCTAAATGTTTATTTTAGAGATAAGGTCTTATATCTTGGTTTTTTTTAAAATTTCATATAAGCAAAATTTTCAGTGCCTTTAATTATTTTCAGTTAAATGGGCATAAAATTATGGTCTTTAAATTATACTCATATTTGACAAATTTCATTGTGAAAATGGAACATTTTTATAACATCAAGAATGGTGTAGTATTCAAGATATAATTTCCTTACTATTATTGGGAAATTATTATGGTAACACATTTTAGGTGTTATTTTTCTGAAGGACTTTATAAATTTTAAATTATCCTGAAGAATAAGTTGCCAACAGTGGTGAAATAAATAACCATTAAACTACTGTCATTTTTATCAGTGTCTTTTGGAAAGAGAGCTATGGAAAACATAGTGGTGGGCCACCTGTACTTGAATTAATGATTTACTTGTTCTTTTAGGCCCTGCCTTTGTACACAGATGGTGATTTTGATTAAAATAATAATTGAGAATTTTGATTTACTTCCAGCTTTTTACTTGAGTTCTTAAAGATCTGTGCATAACTCACTGTTATTGACAATGAGGCATTTAAAGCGACTTACCTGATAGGGTGGATGGCCTGGATTGTCAGTGTAAATTAATTTCCCCCCCATAGATATCCCAAAGTATTGTAAAGGGCAAATTACTTTCACATGTTGGATTTGTAAGGATGATCATACCTCTGCTTTTTCAATGCATGTGGAAACACCACTGTTTCTCCCTTCTAGAATTCTGTCGTTAGTCTTGCCTGTAAAACACCATACAGACCGTAATACTATTACCATAAATAATAGTAAAGAAAAGTGTGGGAGGTTTTGGCTCCAGTGTCATCAGTATGCTGTTGATCTCCATTCTCTGTATCCTTTTCATCCAGCCCAGGTGGCAGGGTATAATTGCTTTTCCAGGCTTTAACCAAGATAGGGATATGGATGAAAGTGAGTTGGCTGCAAACCAAGTTGGTTAATGGAGAAATGCTTCTTGTTAGCCAAGGGAAGCATTTAGGGAAATAGAAAAAGGTAATGTATACACCATGTCCTGAAAATGCATTTTTAATTCTTGCTGAAGTGACTGGCTGTGTTGGCTTCTTGCTAATAACAGAGGTCTCTAGTACCATTTATTATTCATGATTCTGTTGTAGCACAAGTCTAACTGTGGTTGTCTGTGCCTCTGCTACCACCTGACTCTAATAATACATTCCTTCATTATTATTTTGCAAGTTATCAAAAATTACCTGTGACTACAGCACATCTGTCTGCTTTTAGGCTGTGGGAACTGTTAGCTGTAACTGACTCATGTATTCAAACCTCTGTGATTCCATGTACTCGGCATTTGTTGAAAATAGCAACAAATGTTTCTTAAAAGGTGTCAAGTCAAGTTGTCGGTGATAATTCAGAACAGGAGACTGTTATTTGATGGATTTGGTCTGTTGTTTTTGTTCTGAATGAATGATTTGATGTCAAATACAGACATGAATATTAAAAAAGTTTTTCTGTGTTTTCAAAGGTTGTGAACCTTTAGGCTTGATTTTAGCTTTTTGAGCGTTTATCCTGTAATGCTCCTACTTTTTTTTTATAGCATCCAACATAATATCAGAGAATTTAACATGGACTGCAATTACTCTTAGAACTAGCTGCTCCTTCTGTTAGACACTCAGTCCCTAATTCCCGAAATTTTCTTCTTTGAAAGGCTGTTAGAACAGCAGTTTTGGTAGCCTGCCATCTACCCGTGGAATTTTCTGATCCATTGGATCTGGCATGTGGTAAATTTTAAGCCATGGCCACCAGAAGTGTTTGTGTGACTCTCTGGTGACATATAATAAGTTGTCCTTGGTAGCATAGTTAGAATGCAGCATGGAATGTCATGATTTTGATGATCTCAATTTAAATGTGTAACTTACATAATTCAAGTGTTCACATTTCTTACCTTTGCTTACTAAAGAGAAAGGCTTCTGGAGGTCTGTAGCTATCTTCACATCATAATCACTTTTATACATATTTTCCAGTATATTTTCACTGGCCTTTTTTCAAATGAGTTATAAAAATAACAATAAAATATGTAAATTATTAATAAAAAATGTTGATACATGCTGTTATTTGAAATAATACTAGTAATTGTATTTTATGTCAAAATTATGTATGTTTCTTCATGAGTGTTTATATTTTAATAGGTGGTCTTAGTAGATTTTGCTCTTTACTGTTGTTAAGTGGGAAATACTGCTTTTATTGATTTTCTATCCAGCATAGCCATTACTGTGTACCTGAGATAAAACCACCAGTTAAGCTCTGTGCTGTCATTTCACTGTGTCTGTGCCTTGCACAGTTTTGGGGTTTGAAAGCTATAGATGAAAAGTTACAAATCAAGGATTTATTCAGGACTGAAGCTAAAGAATGTGGGCTAAAAATTCATCAGTTTATATATTGCTACTGGCAAAAACACTTGCCCAATGTAGCAGTTCAGTGTAGCTCTTCAGTCTTGGAAGAAATACTGTTACATCCACTGTAAGCAAAAGGGTAAACTGCAAATCATAGAAAAGAATATTCAGCAGGTGTTTCACCCAAATTGTGTGAGAGTTGACCTCTTCTGATGCAGTATAAAGGAAAAGATACTGGGAAGTGAGGAATTCCTTCTCTTGTTCCTTCTGTTAGACTTATTAACTCCGTAGCTCTTTTGGAAAATGTGCTATTTTGTGTTTGGTCTGAAGGAAATGTTCTTTTATATAGAAAGGAGTTCCTTATTTGTTTTGCTACATGTTGTTGCATTTTGTGAAGACCAGGGAAGTGCTGTGTAGTGAAATTGGTTCACAGACTTAGTACCTCTGCAGTGATTGTCTGTGTAGCGGTTGATTAAGACATAAGTGGGTTGTCTACAGCATCTGAAGTTCCTGTGATAGTCACTGCAGACCTAGGACAGGGCTCAGGTGCCTAAACATAAGTGCCTAATGCCATATGAAACACAAAGGATATATGACATGTCCTTATAGAGTAGTCATATCCTGGACATCATAAAATGCACAGGAGACCTATATCCTTTTGGAGTGGCATTCAGACTGCCAGCAGTTAAATAAACCCAGAAACTGAGATCATCAGCCACTGGGTGTTAATCTTAGGATGATCTGAATTACTCTGTCTCCATCAGCTGTATTAAATGAAGCTTCTTCAGCTGCAGTGGGAATTTAGACATCTATCAAGCCTTCATATACCTGTATGGGGGGAACTGTTTAGAAGCTCGGTTAAGTTGACAAACAGATGTGTCTAGTGCCATTTAAGATGCCCTGCAGTGTGTAGACATCTTGATAGATTTGAAATGACACCTACAGTAAGTGGGTGAATTGGGACCCATGGCCTTTCTGAGCAGCACTTGGAGGGCAGAACTCTGAAGTCATCCAGAATGACTCCAGGTACATATGTTTAGACAGCAGGAATAAGCTGAGGTTTTTTAACCTTGAGCTGAATACCACTCTTAAACCTTGTCTTCTGTAGCTTTGGAAGACCTATTCTAAAGCATGTTCAAAAGGAATAGTGATGCTATTTTGCTTTTTATAATTTATAACTATGTCCGTGACTAGTGTAGTTGAGTGTGACTTGAATGTTCTAGTTTTGTTTAAGAATATTATTCTTAACATAGCAACTTTTTTTTTCCATTTCTGGAGGATTCCTTATTAATGTCATTTGTTACCTTTTGAACTGCCAGTTCAGCAGAATACTGCTCACTTGAGAGAATTGTTTAAAAACTTAATTTCTATTTTCTAAATAAAAGAAGTTTTTCTTACTATTTATTATTCTTATATGATTATACTATTATATATTAGGACTTTATGACCTTTCCTTTACCAATAAAGTCCTGCTTGTAAACAGGACTAGATCAAACAACTGACCACTCCAGCAGCATAAGCATTTATAGTTTAGTTGAATTCCCTTGTGTGTAAAATAATCTTTCTTTTGTTTTCATATGAATGACTTTTACTGTGAAGAGCCCTGCAACAATTTAAGAAGTGTGCTAGCAGATTAGAAATTAACAATTAATGGAAATTACAATAGGAATGTTAGGGCTGTTACTTTAGTGTAGAAAGCCCTGCAGTGAATTCTCAGTCAGTTAAGATAATCTTCTGATATATGTAAATCACTGCTCTTTCATGAGCTCACACAAACCCTCTAATAAAAGGTGTGAGCACAAATTAAATTTTAAAAGTTGGACTGAAGTAATGAATGATGGCCAGACTTCGTGAACGAAGATCTGGGGAAGGTCTTTGTACGCCTTCCAGCCTGCGCATTGGATTTATTTTAGGTGGGACACAGTGTGCGCAGAACTGAGCCCACCCTTTAATCCTAAGGTTCGTCTGCCGGGGCCAAGCGAGCTTGGACAGTGGCAGCGAGGTCCTCAGGACGTAGGTGGATCGCCTTAATCCCCAGTAAATTAGTCGTAAACATACTTGATCAGATCCAGGAGAGGGCATCCCATGAAGATGATGAATGAGTTGGAGCATCTGCCATATGAAAATACATTTGGGGAGCTGAGAGTGTTTAGACTGGAGAAAAGAAGGGTCAGGGGGGTCTTATCAATATGTACAAATATCTAGCAGGGTGAATAAAGAAGACAAAGCCAACTAACTGGACAAAGACAATGGACACAGTCCGAAGTACAATAAATTCCGTTGAAAGATCAGAAAAATCTTTTTCTGTGAGGGTGTCAACACTGGAACAGGCTGCCCAGGAATCTCCATCCTTGGACATACAGTGCAGCTGAACATGGTTTAGCACAACCTGCTTCAGTTGCTCTGAGCAGTGGTGGTTGAACTAGATGATCTCCAGAAGTCACCATGTCTGACCTCAACAATTATTTAGTTTATTCCAGATAACTCTGCATTTAACTAATTTTATTCTGTAATGATTTGTTGCATTAATGATTAATTGCATTTAATATTTTGCCCTTCCATGGACAATTTCTGGTTGATTGAATTATTTTTTGAAGTAGGAAGTCCAAAACTAGAGAGAGTATTTATACTCATCAAGTGCCAGGCTATTGTTTTATCTGTGACATCTCAGTTTATAGATTAGGATCAGACTTACCATTTAATTTTATTATTTTTTTTTCTTGAGAGCATTGTGTTATTATTTTCAGTTTGCTAGTTTCCCAGTCCTTTTTTTATGGAACTGTTTAGCCAGGTACATTCTATTCTAAGTTTTACAAAAATCTTTCTTTGGGGGCATCAAAATTATTGAAATGGAGAAATATGATAGGACTTACAAAGCACAACATGCAAAAATTCTTTTGATTAGTCAGCATCAGATACAATATGGATAATCATAAGTGTTTCTTACATACTGTTTTTATTGAAATGCATCTAATATGTCAATGGAATTTTCTATTCTGGTCCTGTTGTCTAAAGCTCTTGCAACTGCTTTGTTTGTGGTATGTCTGTGTTGCCATTCAGGTCATGCATATGCAGTGATATCATAAGAAAAATTTACTTGATGAAAGATTCTCAAGTGTTGATGAGGGTTTTTCTAATCATGGTCCATCCTGGCTACTGTTCTTCCAGTCATGTTAGCAGCATGCAATACAAGTTCCAGGATAAATACTCTGTGTATCTTTACTGAGGAATATTCCTCAGTGAGACCAGGAGTGTCCCACTGTTTTCTGAATATCTGTATATAGTATTTGTATCTCACAGGTGAATCTTCTCCATTTTCTTCCTAGTTAACTTAGGAATGAATAGGATTTATTTCTGCCTTCGAGTAGCATGAACTATATAAACAAGTTTCTGTAGTACCACTTCAATCATTATTTGATTATGTACTAAGATTTTCATTTCTTTCTGTTTATTTCCTCTATGTATTGTAAAGTTTAGAGACATCGATGTGTTCAGAAGATTGACCACTGTTTTCTTTGTTCTCCTTCCAGCAATCATATTATTTACCTCAGAACCTTCTCCTTGCTCTTGGGCATTTGTCTATGTCATTGCAGTTACACATACGGAGTTATGATGCCACCTCCCTACTGATCCTTGTTTAAAACCGCTGTCCTGAATAATTCTTCCTTGTACAAGATGGACCTACCTTTGTTCAGTTGTCCTCTGTGCCAGAACACCACCTTGTGGAAAAGGGAAGCAGAGCTTCATTTTTGGTTAGAAAGATTGAAAATGCCTGATGCTCCAGATTCTTCTCCCTTACTTTTGGGTCCTTTCAGTTACTTCTGAGCAGCTCTGGGTAATATTTACCAGTGCTATTTTTGTCTATATGAATGAGCTTCATGGAATAAAAATCAGAAGGCTGAAGGAACTTCAGCACCTTTACTAGAAGTTGTGAAGCAGTGACAGAGCTTAAAAAAAGCGTCTTTATTTAATTTGATTACATTTATGGTTGTATTAACTAGATTATACTGCTCTAATTAAGCGTCACTAGGATTTTCTATAATAAACTTGAATTTTCAGCTATTTATAGTTGAAGGAGAATGTTTCCATACAGAAATTTGGCATTCAATGTCTCAAGCTGAATGGTTTGGTTTTCCTTTTTCTATTTTTTTAAAAAAATACTCTTTGGCTGCATTCTGTTTTGAGGGAGGCAATTATTTTGTGGTTTTATATGCTTTTTGTTCTCCCTTGGCAAGGCTTGATACATGGAAAAACAAATTTTCCAGGCTCTTAGTCTTTTATGTCAACTGTTTCCTTTTTGATACTTAAAACATGATACTTTGGTAGTCATTACTTTTTAACAGATACTGTATTATTCAATAAGCAGTCACCCCTAAGTATTTGCTGTAACTACTTTTTATATTTTGTTACATAAAAATACTTTATATAGTTCAATTTAGTATTTTTCCTGAAACAAAATTATATGCCTGACATGTTTAGTATTTAATGTAAGTAAATGTGTATTTCTGCAAAGTTCACCTTATGTCGATTCTTGTAAAATATAAAGAACTGTTTTTCATTTTTCTGTTTATTTCTATTTATATTTCTATTTGTTATCTGTAGGCCATTTAATGCCATACTTGAAGGTATTGAAATTCTCAAAGTTTTTCTCATTGTTGGTTCTGAAAATCCTTCATTTTACCCGAGGGCATGGTGCACTTTTGAAATACCCCAGTTAGAGTTTGGGGAACTCAGTTCTTCAATTCAGGAAACCCAAGTGCTGGTTAAGGTCTAATGTCATCTAGATAGTAAACAGAGAAGGGGGTAAACTCTGCCCAAGTTCTTAAAGCCTTCAGTTGTGTTCTGTGCGTTTGAAGCTTGACTAATGAATGCAGATGGCATTGAGCCTGGCATAGAATGTGACTCATGGCTCTGGTGATTTCTTCAGATGTGATTTAAGTGATGTGCAAATATTCTGCAAGTGTGACACTGTGATCAGAAGACTTCCCAGAAAGTAGTTTCCTTTTTCTTGCCAGCAGCATTACCAAGTACATATTTCTGTTTTGGAAGAATGTCCCAACAGCTGGTAACCAAGTATTCATAGGACAGGTGAGATTAAGGTGAAGAGGTACTCCATTACTCCTGATTCAACTCTGTAGCAGAGAATAGAAAAATGTTAGAGTACCTTTAGCAGAAGATGGTACACATACTCTTATAGTCTCCAATTTGTTTCTGAGTTTTACTTTAAGCTGTCAGTTCATTAGTTTGAAGAGTGTAAGGATTTCGTCTACAGTACTGCCTTGAGTTTCCACTATGTGGCCCTTGTGGGAGCCATCCCACGTGTGGTTCTCAGTGTTGTGTTCAAGAATAGTGAATTGAAGTTGGGACTGACTAGTGGACAGGATAGCTATGGAGAAAACCAGGGGCTGAGAGGCCTGGACTATGGCTTAAAGTAATTGTATGTCTGTAGTGTCACAGATGAAAAATAAAAACCAATACTTAAATGCCTTTCTGCAGTGTCCCTTCCGAACTTCTCTCCAATTCAAAATCCACAGGCTGCGAGTATCACTTGAACGGCTGTGTGAATGGCTACTGCTCGTGCTGTAGCTATGTGAACTGTTCTGTAAAGACAGGTACAGCTCTTTGATTTCAACAAAAGTTTTGCCACAGGAACAGAGTAGGATTTACAAGATTTGGCCTAGAAATTGAACATTTTTGCAATCGAAGTTTTATGGACATTTTTCATGCTCTAAATTAAGCTTTGGTTCGCATAATTTGTTTTAGCTCCCTCTTTATTTTCCAGTCACAACTTTACTCCTAGCACAGCTGTGGCATTTGTCTTGCAACAAGAAGGATCTGATAATCATGAAATATCCCAGATTTATGCCCGTAGTGCTGAAGCAGTGCCATATTTGTGAAAATAACTTAAGAGAAACAATATGCAGCAGATGTGCAGGTTTTACCTTCACATTTAAGTAGGTTTATACTGTCAGCGGGTGTGGGCTTAGCACGGTCTGACAGAGTTTCAACTTACCAGATGTTCCACGTGATCAAATAGATACTATACAGCTGTTTCCCATTCTTTTAGTGGACTCAGATAAATACACAGCAAATGCTCTGAAATATGTTTATAGTATTTTGGAGAGTCCTGCAAAAAACTACCCACAGGCACCAAGAATGCTGGGAAAAACCAAAGGTGCTCATAAGAATGCTCATTTTTCATTACTGTGAAGAGAAATTAGCACCATTTGATTGAAACAACCCTGTTGATGCTAGTCAGGGTGGGATGAAATACGGATTTTTCTATTGGTTGTGGACGGTGTGAGATTAGTGGCTGTATTTATGGAGTGACTTTGGTTTGGGGGAGCTGTGACTCCCACAGGTGTGAGCTGTCCCTGTGTGCTGCCATTTCATCCTTCCAGTGGTGTTTAACTCCTGGGAGAGGTGGTGGGTGCAGTGGAGCAGCCATCTCACAGATAGTTTATGTTAATCCCAGCTCATGCTTTCAGAAACACTGGAATGGAGAACTGGTTTGGCTTCTGTATTCAATACAATTTAGAAAACAGGTTATCTCCAGAGCTCCTGGCAAGGCTGCCTGTGTCCCTCCTGTCCACTCCTCTGAGCACAGGAAGAGTGCCACAAGTTGACCATGGGATGTATTTTTAAAGACACGTAGCTTTTGAGGGTCAATCCACCCAACTGCTTTGAACTGTTTCAGGATTTAAAGACCCAGTTTACATTAACTACCACACCTGTCAACTTGATTCAATAACAGAGCAGCTAAATATTAAAAAAAGAAGTTTCATTTCCCTTCACCTGCTTTTCTACTCTTATTTCTCCTTCCTCCCTCTCCAGTTCCCCATGCACTGTTTAGCCCTTTGACCTTACTGCTGCCTGCCTTCCCTCCTGTCCCTGTCAGCTTCCTGCCTTTCCAGAGCTGCCCTTACACCTGGAAGATTCTTCTTATCTACCAGAGGCCTTCCTTACTTTCCTTTAAATCCTTTTTTAAAAACTTCATCCTCAGAGGAGTAACTTTCATCTTTCATTAATAATCTCTTCAACATTTCTTGACTGCTATGTTCTTTTCAGATTTATAGCCTAGTCTTTCAAACGTTTGCAGAGCTGTTCAGTTAAACTGAGAACATTCAGTCAGAAGTTTGGAGGACTGGATTGTTCATTGTGCAGATTTTTGAAATGGGAATATTTTTCACTGTAAAACATAATGTTCATTTATGGTTCTATATACATTTTTATAATAAACATTTGTGGCCTCAAAGGAGCAGGGGAGCATTTACACAGCTAACTTCTGCTTTTGACTTTTATTCCCTAAATCAAGGTGTGGAACATGTTCTCACAGATTTTTAAATGCCCTGAGCAAACTTCCTGTTGACAATATGGCTTTATACCCAGAATCATATGAGAGGACAAGTACAAGCTGTACTTTTGATCTCGATGACCTCCATTGTTTTATGTTTCAGTATTGGTTTTTATTTCAGGAACCTCAAGCATCTGGACTGCCTGAGTACATAAAGATTGTAGAAGTTGGGCCACGGGATGGATTACAAAATGAAAAGGTAACTTTTCTCCTTTTTTTTTTTTTTTAAGTACTTTGACATAGATGTGTAGAACATGTACATACTGCTAATTAAGTTTCTTCCATTTTGTACTTTTAATCTATTTCTTTTCATGTTGATAACTGTTTTCTGTATTAGAATAAAAGTGTATTCCTATTTACTCAACTTTTAAATCATATGATTTCTACCTATACTTGGCTAACTAGCCTTTCTGTTACTTAACTGCCATTTCTTTTTCTGGAATTTGTCTTGTCAGTGAATAGCAGTCTGTCATGATGTAATTGGTAAACATCATTAAACACTATCTTTAGTGTTTGTGCTCTAAGCGCTAATATAGAAGACTAAAATGAGTTTTATCATGCTTCCTGCTAAACAGACATGGGGAAAAAATATTACTCTTCTAATAGTATTGTTTGCCTGAAGGTTGGTAGGGAAGCAAGGAAGAAAATTGAAAGAGACTGTAGGGTACATGTATCAAAACAGTTATCTATTTCCACAAACAGGAGGATAAGCTCGCCTATATAATTGTTACTCATATCAAACATGCTAGTAGTATTACATTACTAATATTAAATATAAATATTATTTATTCATACTATTATTAGTATAAACATGTTAACAGTATTAACAGAATAGAATTACTCTGCCTCAGCTGTGGAGCTTTTTCCTCCCATTTTTCTCTGGTTGAATTTGTCACTTCTTTGCTAGATTAGTGTTTGGTTAGTAATAAATAATTTTTTAAAAGGCCAGACTAATAACCAGTTACACAGAAGTGTTTTCTTTTGTGATGGACAGAAAATGGAGTAGGATTGTGTATACTGCCTAGTGCCTTCCTTATGCAGAGGTTTCCTACTGTCAGGAAACAGTAGAGTTATGATAAAATGTGTGAGCGGATTTCATTAAAAAAAAAAAAAGAAAGTATTGATTATGTACTGAGAACATTTCACTTACAAAAGTTTCTTATCATATGAAATATTTTACTAAAGTATTTCTCCATGTCTGTAGGTGATAGTCCCGACAGATATAAAAATTGAGTTAATCAACCGGCTTTCCAAAACAGGCCTGCCTGTAGTGGAAGTGACCAGTTTTGTTTCATCCAAATGGGTGCCTCAGGTGTGTAGAATCATCTCCATTCAGATCTATTTCAATTTAAATGCCATTCCATTTATGTGACATTCAGTTGTAACTAGATATTTAGGATGATGACAAATCATTAATATAATTTAATGTTCCTGCTTCTTTCCTACTCTTCTAAAACTAATAATCACTGATGTAAAAAAGAAAAGTAGCTTACCTTGTTTTCTTTTTCCCTAAATGAAATGTAATTTTCCACATCTGGAAATGTTTTTGGACTATATAATTTGGGACTTTTTTATATGTAGTAGTATTTAGGCATGCTTCTTATTTTGCAGTTCTAGTGCTCTATCAGCAGCCACACTGAGTTTTGATGAATTGTAATAATTTGCTCATTATTTATCCAAAATTTTTATGTTTGGTACAATTTAGCAGAAACCCTAATCTTTCTGAAATCAGCAGCAAAACTGAATTGGCATTAGGAGTGCCAGGTTTTCATGTAAGATTTAACATTGCAAATTCAAGCTTAGTCCTGAAGGTCCTGTGTAGTCCTATGTAGGTCCTGTTTGTGCAAATTAATTATTCCCTGCAAGTAAGGAAATAAGTCTATATAGGTCAGGAAATACTTGTCTATATAATTTAAACTATTTTTCATGAAATTACACTCTTGTTTGCACAGAAGCATTTGAATGCTTTGTATTTAGTAAGGATGACAAGTTATTTACAAATTAAAACATGAAACTAATTAATTTGAGAAAATACTTCAGTTTTTAACAATGTTTTTTGCACATCTGTCAAAATATATATAAAGTTTTCTATTTTAAACTGAGAGTACATCCAGGGCCTGGACTTTACAGCTTTTATCTGAGAAAAACATAGTATGGTCATGCTTATTCATGAGTTAGCAAAGCAAACTGTACAGCACTCTGAGAGACTCCTTTGATTTATTTCAGTGTTCTCAGGATCACCAGGGAATAGTCTAGAGGAAGGATAATAGGAAAGGGGAAGAGTGACAATGTAGAATTTCTTTAGCATCAATGTAGGGGCTATGATATTCTGTCTGTTAAAAGTGACCAAGTTAAGATTTTCCAAATGCCATCAAACTTTGGCAGTAACTAAAACAAAGAATAGTGTAGATTTTTAAACTTTAGAAGAGAAAGGCTAAAGCAAAGGTGTATTTCTTCCTTTCTTGTTTAATTATTTCCTCTTCCTGTGAGCCATTAGAAGTACCAAATTTAGCATGGCTTTGTCAGTTTTGGAAAAAAAAATGAACAATCCCTTCTTATCTTAAATTCATGTCTGAACACTTTGTTTTAATGTCTTAATTAGTGCTTAAAATGTTTTTTTATTTAAAAAATAAGATTGATAGAGAGCACAGTCTTGACTTTGTCTTTTCTTTGCTCCTTTTTTCTTTTCATAGGTCATGGGAATAGAATTCACGGTTATGTTTAGATCACTCATTCACTTCTTTTTTTAGTATTTTAAAGTTTTTTTATGGTTTCCAATGCGCTGTTGTTTTTGGCAGAGATTTTTTACTGAAAAAAGCTAGAAGAAAAAGTTCCACAGTAGCAAGGTGCCATGTAAAACAGGATCCCACACCTATAACCTAAACGGCCAAAAATTATAAATACCTACCATTAGGAAGCTTATTTTAAAAGAAATTTGGAAAAGAAATATTTTATTACAATTTAAAATCTTGTAACATGAAATATGCGTAAAGATGGGATTTTACTTACAGGAAAAATAGTAACGGGACAAATTTAATACATATAGTATTATTTGGATCTGGCAGGTTGATACTGGTTGAAAAAGTGTCATTTTGATTTTCTAGTGTATTTTAAGTCAGGCTATAATTGTGAAGTGTGGATTTAGTTTCAGCATTTGCCATTTAATTAATCATATGGTTTCAAACATTCTTCCTTGTCCTGAGAAATGTATTAACTATTTGTGTTAAATTAAGGAAAAATTGTTCTTAAAAAATTAACGTGTTAACAAAGGTTTCTTTGTGAGGTTATCAGGCGGATTTAGTTTAAGTAGGAGCAATTAGAAAAAGTTGCCTTGTGCTATCACTTGTCTCCTGATGAGAAATTAATTGTGTCTGGATATTAGATGCTTTTCATATCCACTTCCTTATAGATACATGTTAGGCTTACATTTTAGGAGGCATACATGCATTTTTCTGATATTTTTAATCCATTAATTTTCATAGTAGGAAGCCAGTGACAGGAAGATTCCAGGTTGCCAGTAGTATTCTCAGTTAATAATGTGGTGTAATTTAATATCATGTATTTGGAATTGCGGCACTGCATAGCTATCAATAAGGTATGTGCTGAAAGTAAGATGTAGTGAAAGCTTTGTAGTTCATATATCTTTTCATATGGTACTTCTCAAATGACTTTTCACCAGTGTGGAAAGAATCAGAAATCCATTTTAATATTGTTTTCTTGAGAGATTTTCTTTTATGACAGCTGATTTAAAAACTAAACACTATTCATTTTTTAAAACTCAAAATCCTTAAGACATGAAATAAGAGGGATATGTTTTATTAACTGTGTTGTTTTCAGGAATGCACACTGTTGAAAAATATTCATTTTCCATCCACTTTTTTCAAGAAAATGTGCTTATCTAAATAACCTGTTTTGTATTACATCAATAAGTCTTTCATTCATCTTCTTGATTAGCACGTGTAGTATGTTTAATCCTGAGTTTGAATGAGAAAAATGGAAAAGTGCCTTAAAAAGGCAGAGTTTCTTTGGTGAGGGGATACTAAGGAAAACAAGTCCTTGAATAAAGTAATGCTCTGATCTTTGCTATAGTAAAGTATTTTCTTCTTTAGAAAGAAACTTCTAAATATATCAAAATGCTACACTATGCAGACAGTTGGATTTTGCTATATTTTTTAAGGATAGACTTGTGTTTACTGTTTTCAAATATGCTGTTTACAGTTTGAACATTTCAAGTTCATTATGCTTAACATTGTGAAGTTGCATTTATCAGAGTGCTGAAGTTTTTAAGATTTGGATGTTGTTTAAATGTCAGTTATTCTGTTAATTCCACCTATTGAGTTCAGTGAGGTAAGGTTAAAGTTGCTATAACAGTTGATGAACAGTATGATCACAAGTCTGTCAATTTATGATGCAAATTATATTTTTACAGATAAGCACAAAAAGAAATTGTAGCTCTGATTCTATAATCATAGAGATCTGAAAAGATTGCAACTCAAATGCTCAAAGTTAAGAAATTCAAAAAGGAGTAGTTGTACAACATCAATTTAACCCCTTAGTTGTTAGACTTTTTGTATGCACTGTAAAAATAATGAAGACAAACTCACAGTCTAAGCCAATTTCTGTTTAGCTGTATAAAATCAGAAAATTGACTGCTGATCAATACAAATTATTTATATATTTTAGATGGCAGATCACAAAGAAGTAATGAGGGGCATTGAGCGGCATCCTGGAGTCCAGTATCCTGTTCTCACGCCTAATCTTCAAGGTTTTCATTCTGCTGTAAGTGCCTTCATATATGTCCACATTTACCTTTTTTATCTTTCAGTTCAGTACCATAAACTAGCTATTTAATCTTAGAAATAAGCTAATTGAAAAGTCTCAGTTTTCATTATGAAAAATGAGCAAATTTACAGAGTGATGTTAAACTCTATATATGTATATTTTGATGGAAGTGTTGATCAGTCTTTTTAAGTTCCTTTAAATGATGCTTGTATGTAAAAAATAAGACAGCTCCTTCTTCTTTGACTTGAAAAGTTTGCCCTAGAAAAGTTTCTGAAGAGTGTCTTCCTATTGGAAGGTACTGAAGTAGAATGAGGATATGAAAATGCTTTATAGCAACTCTGCATTTCATTTTTGTAGGGTTTGAAGGTTTAAATTGTTTCAGTTCATATGAAATAAATACTCAACATTATAGACTCGAAATGTTTAGAAGTGTGAAAATAGAGCAGTTCAGTCTTAAAACATATACATTGACAGTAAAATCTTTACACTTTTTCTGAAAAGTTTTAATACTTCTATGATTCTGTACTGATATAGGACAAACTGTATTTGGAAAGTGTACTGCTTGATGGATATTTTTGGTGTAGTCTGTCATTCAGTTCTTATACTGCATATGAAATCTCTGTTAAAACAGAATCCTGTGCATAGTCAACTTAGCTATTGTCAGATTATAGTGCCATGACTTTGTCTCAATTGTAGCTTGTATGAGTTGAATTAATTGCTCTATATATGTATACAGTATATCTCAATATTGTATTTAGTGATATAATGAAAGGAAAACAATTAAGAAATAGTTGTAGGTGATTCCTGCATTCTTTCTTGCTGATATTTTTTTCCACTCTGTTTGAAAGAATATTTGTCCCTGTAAGGGTTGCTGAATCTTAAGACCTTATCCTGCAGAAGGAAAGACTAAAAGGAAAAGCTCCAACCCTTTTCATAGAACAGGAGTATTATTCTCACTGGAGGATAAGAATTAATTAATTTTCTCCTAATCTTAAATATTTTCTTCTCCTATCATTTGTCTTTCAGCCTTCTAATTTGCCTCATGTTAGTTGATTTACTGAGTACAAGTTCAGGCTAATTGCCCCTTCAGTGAAGTCACCACATTAATACATTTTCTAGACTGGTGTTTGCTCTGAGACTTTCTCAGCAGACTCTCACATACACATTTTCTGTATCATCCGTATCAACTATGACACCAAGACCCGTGGAGCTCTTGATCCTAGAGCTGGCTCTGACAAAGAAATCCCTCTTGGTTATTGTTGCTGCTTCTAGGCACATGCCACAGAAAGCTTTCCCAAGCATGGGAATGACTTCCTGGCATTCAGGAGGAACAGACATTGTGCAGGGGATGGATATTTCAGAGTTGTTATATGATCTTTCCCTTTTCTGAAAAATAAATATAATTGTTGTTTTTATAGTTGGTTCATGTGATTTCCTGCATCTTATTACCTTTTTCATTTATCAGTTTAAAAACATGTTTATCTAATTGCTAAGAAGAGGAAGGAAATAGCCATAGTGAATGAACTCAAAATTTGATTCAATCTGTCTGTATGTGATAGCTTAAAAAAAAAGAATTAAACTTATATTTTAGATATGGATAATATACTTAATGTACTTTAAAATTCTGGAGTGTTGTACAGAATTAAATGCTTGATCTAATATTTTAATATAGTCTTATGATACTGTTTTATTGAAATTTATTTTTTAGGTTGCAGCAGGAGCTACAGAAGTCTCAGTATTTGGAGCAGCATCTGAGTCTTTTAGCAAAATGAATATTAATTGTTCAATTGAAGAAAGCATAGAGAAGTTTGAAGAAGTTGCTAAATCTGCAAGGAATATGAATATTCCAGTGCGTGGGTAAATATAAAGATTCTAAAATAATACAGAACTATTGGAGTTACTGTTACAGGGGCTTTTGGTACCAGTAGGAGAGTATACTACCAAATTTTTACATTTTAGATGAATTGTAATAATAGTCTTTACTGTGATTTTTTTTCAAGATTGAATATATTTAGTAATTTAAGCATTTTTAACTAGTAATGGTGGCTACTTTTCTCTGGAAATTGAAAAAAAAGTTGTATTTATAAGATATCTATTTTATTATACAAATTTATTTTTATCATCACAGATGACATAATAAAATTTATTTTGTGCTGTTGAGAATTCGTAACACTTGCCTGCAATGTAAAAAAATACCCTACATACTTTTATTTTATTGTAGCATTCATAATATATCACTTCATACACTGTAGCATCAAGGTATAAAAGTGAGAAAATATTTACTCCTAAGAAAAAAATTATTCTTGTATATAAGTTATTCTGAAAATCCTGGTATTGAAGTTTTTGGAGTTTCCAGTGCATGAAAGTCTAGAATTGTCCGGTATTTATTTTTTTCTCTGAAGTACTTTCTTTTAAACTTAAAATAATCCTGACTGGTACTTACTCTTGAACAGTATTTGTTTTTCATTTCCATTTTCTTTTGCATCACACAGAACTACTTACCTAAGATTATTTGCAAATTTCCTTTTGAATGTGGAAGGGGATACAAATGTTCAAGGAGAAACTCAACAGTGAGATTCCTTGAGGATTACTAGTAATGCAAGCTACATCATGCTCAAAAAATACCTGGATGTGAAAACAGATAGAGGTAGATATCTTAGAGACTAAGTGCTTGAAAACTGTCTGGGAATAAATACCGGGATTTTTCTTTGCTCCAGAAATGGTGATGAGGTAATGCTACTGCACATTTTTTTCACAACAGCATGTTGGTTTGGGCATTTGTCTTGAGAAAGGGAGATCCGACTTCTAGTTATACCTCACCCACAGAGAATCACAGAATAACAATACGGTTTAGGTTGAGAGAGGGAGCTTTGGAGATCACCTTGTCCAACCCAAGGATTTGGGGGTTGACAAAAAACTCTACATGAGCCGGCAGTGTGCACTCACAGTCCTATCTGTACCCCGGGCTGCATTAAAAGAAGAGTGGCCAGAAGGTTGAGGGAGATGGTTCTGCCCTTTAGTCCACTCTAGTGAGACCCAAGCTGAAATACAGTGTACAGTTCTGGTGCCCCCAACAAAAGAAGGACATGGAACTGTTGTAACAGTCCAGAGAGTGGCCACAAAGTTGGTATTGGGACTTGAGCAGCTCTCCTATGAAGATAGGCTGAGAAAGTTGGGGCCATTGAGCCTGGAGAAGAGAAGGTTGCACAGAGACCTCATAGCAGCCTTCCAGTATTGGAAGGAGGCCTGCAGGGAAGCCAGAGAGGGACTCATTGTCAGGAACTGTAGTGACATGACAAGGGGGAAAGGCTTCAAACTGAGAGTAGGTTTATATTCGATACTAGGAATAAATTCTTTACTGTGAGGGTAGTGAAGCACTGGAACAAGTTGCCCAGTGAAGTTGCGGATGTCCCATCTTTGGCAGTGTTAAAGGCTGGGTGGGATGAGGCTTTGAGCAACCTGGTGTAGTGGAAGGTGTCCCTGTCCATGACAGCGGGATTGGAACTATATGATCTTTAAGGTCCCTTCCAAGCCAGACCATTCTATGATTCTATGATTTTCACGCACACAGAAGCCAATGATAGCTCATGGGTTCTTTTCCTTAGCCTGGTTATGTTTCAGATGGAAAATCACTGAATAAAGAAGCAAGGACGTTCACTGTATTAAGAAACAATAACTTGTACTAAAGTTTAAATACTTTTCCTAGCTGCTAGTCTGCCAGGTGGTAAGTTTGCCTGCCTGAGTAACTTCTTTTATAAGAAGTCTGTTGTTTAAAAGCTCTCTGCCGCCATTGTTTGCCACATTTTTCTGAAACTAAACTCTGAGCTGAGAACATAACTAGCAATTTTGAGTTCTCCAGGAGGATTAAGCCCAGGAATGTCTGAATGAACTGACCAGTGTAGTTTTTTCTATTACAGGGGTTGGACTTGATGATCTCAGAGGTCCTTTCCAACCCATCTTATTCTTATTCTACGATTCTATGAATTTTAGGTCCCAGACAGGTGTGAATAAGGCAATAGGTAGTCAATTCAGAAAACACTAGGCACTTGTGAACATTTTTACACTAAACTGCTGTTTTCTGGTGTTCTCAGATGTCTAGGCATGTCAAGAGATTTTTCTCTTTCATATTCCTGTATTTAACTAATAAAATTCAACCATGTAGCACAATAGAGGCAATCAAATATCCAGGGAATCCTCAAAACATTGTAGATGTTTTTGGATAACTATGCCTATCAACAAAGGACTTTGTAACTGGTTCATAAGATGGAAACTGCAGGCAGTGAAGAAGCCCCTGTGGTGTACTGTAGATTGATTTTCAGCTTAAAATGTTAATTGGTTTTCTGTCCACTAGTTTCACATGTTGGAAAAAGTAGCAACCTGGTACTATTTTTTTCCCACAGATTATATGTCTTAGGCATTCATAACATGCCAGAAGTGATTATTCTGGCACTGATACACTGATGTGATGGTAGTAGCTGCTCCCATGATAGGATTCTACAACATTCCCAAACATTTATTGTCCACTGTCTGCTGAACCATGTGGCTTTTATTTTTCTTTACACAGGAAAAACAACAAAAAAAAAGGCTACACTTCAACAAAACAAAAAGTTTAGGAGAGAACAGCTGGTATTTTTCCAGGGGGATCTATTATAACTCAATAATAAAGTATCCAATCTGCTAAAAACCTGCTGCAAATCTAAATTGCAGAATATGGAGCCTTATTTCATAACAAAAAACTCTGATGGAGGTAATTCTGAGTGTACATTGAACATGAATTTCAGTATATGAAAATACTGAAAAGCAAGTTTTGAACATGCTAATAAGTTAGAAGATAGAACTGGTTAACACCATACATTTGGACTTTGACTGTATTTTTAAAAAATTCCTCCCTGGGAGATTTTGAGGAGGCAGAATAGTATTTAATGAGCAATAAAATATTGCTATGGATCAGAGTCTAGACTGATATGTTTTCAAGAGAATAATTACCAAGTATTGATTCTTGTCCCTCCCTGTTCATACTCATTCAGATGAACTCCTCATGGGTTGCAGAGTTACAGGAATCCCTGGGACACATTGAGACAGAACGATTGCTCAGGAATAATAATAAAAAGGGATTGGTTAGTCTCCATTTACTTCACTACTTTCTTTTAAGCTCCATTGTACTGTCTTTTCTTGGGTAGAATTCTGATGAAAAAAAATGCAGAAGATTGAATATAGAAATACAGACTTCATAAGGACTTATTTTTTTTTTAATAGTAGATCTCTCAGCAGTTGAACAAAGCTCTAGAAGGTGGACTTAAAACTTTTAATTAGTTAAAAAATGAAAAAATACACATAAAGAAGAAGCATCAGTTTTGAATGGCAAATCCAGGAAGTAAGTAAATCTGTTTACAACATTTCAGCTGCTTGTGAGAGGAGAGATTATGGAGCAGACTGTCATTTTCAACTTAATTCTAGAAAACTAAACCACTGTCTTCTCTGGTAGTAACAGCAAACCAAAGTCTGCACTACTGTAGGGATTTCATTAGTACCTGAGAGAAAGTAGTTCATTAGTTCCCAATTATTGCCATAGATTTAGAAGACTTCTGAAGTTTTACATTGTATTTAATGAGGTAAAACCTGGGCTCCTCTTCCTCAATGAAAAAAGGTGTGAAAAGATAATCAGAAAGTAAAAACTTACACTGAGATTTCACAAAAATATTCAGTGCAACCATGGTGACTTTTTCCTGGAAATAAAGCAATCAAAACTGAATTAAGTAATAAGACCTACGATTTATAATCCCATATTTAGCTGTTGCTAAAGAAGCTGCTTTTAGTGACAGATAAAATAATGGGATTTTGGTATCCCATTC
Organism: Pachyramphus minor; assembly: GCA_013397135.1. NCBI lineage: Eukaryota > Metazoa > Chordata > Aves > Passeriformes > Tyrannidae > Pachyramphus > Pachyramphus minor. The sequence continues at coordinate 821,516 of VYXB01002622.1, read as the reverse complement.
CATGCAAAATTCTCTAAATGCTGAAACAGTCAAGGCTTTGTGGCAAGTTGTTCTTGACATAAATAAAGCTGAATTGGTGCTCATGGTTTGACTGGTTGTTATTTAATTGCAAGAAGATTAGTTTCAGGTTTTATTTTGTTGTGTGGCTTCTATTTACTGAAAGTAGTTATAACTATTGATGTAACATGAGGTAGATCTGAGCATGACCACACAAGTCTGAGCTTGTCATCCTAAATCTTCTTGTAGCAACTATATGGAATCAGGCAGCCTTCAGGCTGTGGTTTCCTTCATGTGCTTTTTAAAGTACCTGTCTTCAGATAAGATGAAACACTCTCTGGATGATCCATCCTTTTGACTAAAGGAGCTTAGGTCCTATCCAATGCTGGTCATATGATGGTAATGCTGGTCATTCTATAGATGGCATAGGGTGTAGATGGTTATCTACAAAGAAGTAAGAACAGACGAATTCCAGCCTGTGCACAGGCTGAGGATTAGGACCTTTTAATTTCTGTAAATTACAATAGATAATAAAAGTAGGCTTTGTGCTGCAAGGTAACACAAAATGAAGCTGTGGACTTTAAGGACAAAGATTTGTACTCTGTCGACTTTGGTTTTAATCACCCATTTAGAGACTGGCTATTTAAAGAACCATGGCCCAAACCTGCAGCCTTTCCTCAAGCAAGCTCCTAGGACTGTGCATTTTGGCTTCTAATATAAATTTTGCAGGCTAAATATTTTTATAGAATTACTTAAGTAATAACAATATTAATATGCACAAATTGTATTTGTATTCATTTCAATACAGAGATTGTTTCCTTTCTAAAATACTATTATTGTTTAAAGCATTATTTATTTGCAGGAAATGGATAATTTAGTGCCTTGCCCTAACCCCTTCTTTGTGCAGTTGAAAAATACTTCCAAAAATAATTTTAAGAGGTTCAAATTTTATTTCCTATTTTTACTGGCAATTTAAAATTTATGCAGTGAGCATAAATCATTGGCAATCCTTGAATCTTATGAAAAATGCACTGAAGCAGTTGAAACTAAACTTTAGGCTTTTGCATGTCTTAGTGTTACTACAGCTGCACTAACATTGACTCGATCATCATCCAGAAAATTTATGCTGTCAGCTGTCACATTTAAAATCTGTAGCACAGTCCACAGTTTTCTAAATGTTTACTAAATTAGTTCAAATGTTTATGAAGAATTGAAATGTTGCATATGGTCTTAGAAGTTAGACTATTTATTAACATCATAAAGGGGGTTTTATTTTTATTTTTTTGTACGTGCATAAAAGCTTTACAAACATCTTGGACAGATTCTATGAAGACACTGAGCCAAATCAGTTATGAACTGTGTGGTCACCAAATTACTACTATGCATGTCTTGCATGTGAAGTAACACAAAATAGTGCTGGTTTTAAATTTGCATATTTTAATGCATAATTCAGGTACTATTAAAAATAACACAACTTACTGTGATTAAAAATTAGGTCAAACAGCCAGAATGGATAAAAAATGGTGGCAAATGGTAATTGCAAGTTGTCACTTGGTTTGTCTTTTAAGTTAAATATATCATTAATGTACATATGAAAAAAATGACAAGTAAATTCTGATTGCACTAGATTCTTCCAAGTTAATGTATTCCAGAATTTAAAAAGACACAGGAATGAATTGAAATTAGTACAATAGAACACTAAGGAAGTAAGGACTTGCATTTCCTCCTTTTCAAAAATGGTGCCTCACAACCTACTTTGTGTCCTGTGACAATGAAATAAAATCAAACTATCTCCCTCTGAAACATTCAGTTCTGTATAGAACTGTCTTAGTCCTAAGAAAAATGAACAGAGGATATAAGCCTCAAAGGTTGTAATTTTTTTCCTCTATTAAAATAACACTTCATGATTAGCAACTAAAAGCTGTATTTATGCCCAAGACCTGAAAATTTTTCATGTGAATAGCTCTTCTAAGGCCGTGTGTGCAAATGTTTAGAGACTCAGTGTAAAAACAGATGCAAATGATTGCTGTAAAATAACTCTAGAAGCATTTCCGTACAAAGCTGCTGCTTTGTGAAAGCCTATGTAATCACACATTAATTCTGAACTGGTGTATGTAATTCCTTTGTTTATGTCCTGTGTCTTTAGGAACGGTGAAGTTCACAGTATATAAAAGCATTTTGAAATGTATCAATATTTGGCTTATGACTGTGTTTGTACAGAATTCAAATACTGGTTGATATAATTGAAATATAGCAACATGTTTTTCTGTGACAAATAGATGCCAAACAAACTATTGTATGCAATATTATTATTGTTACTTTTTACATTATGCTATAATAAAGCTTACAGGTTACAACATGTAATTCCTTGGTGATTATAGGAAATAATTATTGGTTTACTTTGATGCTAATACACAAATTAAACACAAAATAAGACTTAAAGAAAAATAATTGATTTTAGTTATCTTTGTCTTGTGCTGATTATATCTGGATTCATTTGCAAAAAAATGTGGAAGAACACATTAGTTCTATTTTAATATACTTTATAACAAGTGATTTCAGAAACTAATAATGATGTCTCTTTTGTTTATAAAGGAATATGTTAATTATCTAAAACTTCTGATTATCAAGACCATCTGATCTTTATAATTCAGTTCAACAATGTTCTTTTTTTTCTTTTGTTACAGTTCATCCTAAATAACTTCAGTAAAGATATTTACATGGCCTTACAGTACTGTATTTTTTATACATAATTAGAAGTACCATAACATAAACTCCAACAATTCAGTGTTGCAAAATCAATACAATTCAAAGCTGTGTGTGTTTTACGAATACAGAGAGAAACTTTGAACTTGTGTTTGCTGGTATTCTGGAATACTTAGGGCTGGAATACACGTTTTTTCACATTGCTTTAAAATGCCCATTTTTAAGACTACACTGTGTGGTTTAGCATAGTCACAGTTATATTGATGATAGGGTGATTTATGCCCATTATCCCTTGTCTAGATGGTAAAATCAATTTAACACCTATGTCACTATAAGTGAGCCTATATTTGAGGTTACAGGAACAACAAAATGTAGATGAATATGTAAAAGACTTGGAAGCAACACATTTTAATATGTGAATGGTAAACAAATGTAGTGGGTTACACAGTATTAAGCCAGCTGGTCACAGTCCCCTTGAGAAGTTTCTGAAGGCAGAGATCGCTGGGATGTGGGGAGTTGGTGCATTTCGCTGTACTGGGTTAAGAAGAGGATGTTGGAGCCATTGTACTAACTCTTATCATACTGGATGATTGCACTATGTAAGGGGAGAGGTTTACAAATAACTTTATAGCAACTTTTACCTGTTGCTTCTGTACCTGCAGAGAGAAAATATTATTACTGGGCCAGAAGAGCTGCTTAAAAAAAATTAAAAAGGAGGGATAGTTTTCTTCCCTTTTTCTTCTTAAAGGGAATAAGCCAGGCTTGAAATGTTAGTGTGAAATTATGAGGTTACAATACAATGTCTTTGCTAGCATCTTATGGATTACTCCACGGATAACTTGAGATAGTTATTAAAAAATCAAGTAGTCAGGTGGCCCTTCATTATTGTACCTGTTTGGTTATGTTTTTAGAGAAGTAATTATTTTCTAGAACATAGTTCAAAATTTAACAGTGTTTTCTGGGCATTCTAAAAATAGTAACAAATATTTTTACTGTAGTATTCACTGTGAATAGCATATATATTACTTATAACTGGGTACTAAATACAGAGAAAGGTTATTTCTCTTTTTTTTTTCTTCTTCTTTTTAAAGTCAAATGTGGAAAAAAAGTCCTGGCCTTATTTACACATTTTGGGCTTGGCTTGGAGATTCTGTTTCTGTAAGAATCTTCTTTCTCTCTTCTCTTCCTTGAGTTTTCCCTCTGCTTACAGTAAAGATTGCCTGTTTTTAACTAATGGCTTCCTTTGCAAAGAGACAGAATATATCAACCTTGATATTATGAATTCACCAAATGAGAGGCATATACATTTTAGCACAAACATCCAATAAAAATAAATACATCTGCAGTGAACATGGTAAATTATATGCAAACTTCCACTATAATAATAAACAGGAAGCAGCAGCATCTGAGTCTGCAACTGGCTTCTCAGGAGGCTCCACGCTTCCAGCTGTGGTAGCAGCTGTGGATCTGGCTGTGGAACTCTTGCTGAAACAAGCTGACAAAGGGCTGATTACAACATGGAGTTCAGTTTCTGCTTGGATTCATTTTCCTTTTAACACCCTTTGGTTAAGAAAAGTTTGCTCATTTACCCTGCTTGAGGTTTTATATTCTTCACTTCACAGACATTGGGCTGGTGTGGTGATTATCACCATTCCTAGTGACCTTGATTGTGGGGACCTTATACTGTCAATACCATTTCTGGAACATTGCAATTTGGTTTCAGCTTACTGGAAGAAATTGAAAACTCTCTTCCTCTTCCTTCTCTCTCCTCATCCCCAGAGGCTGTTCAGCATTTTTGTGCAAAATATTATGCAGTAAAGTTGTCTATTTTTTTCTTTTTATATGCATAGAAAACAATTCAGTAGAAGACCAAATGATCCTCACCTGCAGTGAAATCTGTAGAACAGACAAGAGACTGGGTAAACTCTGCCAGGTGAAACAAGTAGAAAACTTCTTTTTATCACTTTTAATTAAAGGGAGAAATTCTGATTTCACAAAACCTGAGTGAGCAGAACAGCATATACCCATGTGTTTCTAAAGCAGCTGTATAGATACATTCACTTGCAGGTCCTTCTTCCACCACTGGTTTCATGGGCTCTTTTCTTGATGGAATGCTGAAAATGTAGTTAAGCTACATCTGGCCTTGATTCGGCAGAGATTTGAGCAGATACTTAGAATTAAACACTTCCATTGCAGAATCTGCTTTGTGAACTCCTAGTTTGCTTCTGCTCTCATACTGTGGAGTGGAGTGTCTCTGGTGAATATCTTGAGATTAGGATAGTCTTTTTCATTACACTGTGTTTTTTTTCTTTCAGTCCTGCTATCTTTTTAGAAAACAGCTGTATTCTCCAGCTTAATTGAATTCCCAAATTAAACCCCAGTTGCCTCTGCAACTTATTGCTCAAACTCTTCTTTTTTTCTTTGCTTTTCTTCATGTAGGATCTTGCTTTTTCTCCTAAGAAAAATAGATACAGTATCCTTTTCCTTCTGTCACTTTCTTCTCTCTCCCCTCCCCTGATCTTTTCTCCTCTACTGTCAGAGCAGCAGAAGTTTTTTGTCTACTTTTCATCAGTACCCCTTCCACTTGCCCCAGCGACCCCATGTTCTGTTGTTCCTCCTATTTCTTCCCTCCCTTATTCTCTTTCTTAACCTCTCACTGTCCTCTGGCTCTTTTCCACTTGCAATATATGCAAGCATTTGCCTCTTAAAAATTGCACCTTTGACCCTACTTGATTCTTCATATCATATCTCATCGCCTATCTCTTCTTCATTCCTAAGCTCATTGAAGGCGCTGTTTATAATTACTGTCTGGGGACCCTCTTCTGTGATTCCCTCCTATAACTCCTACACTTTGGCTTCTGTTCCTTGCTTGCAACTGCAACAGCTCTCACCAAACTCCCTGATGACAAGATCTCAGAAACAGTAGTCTTTCCTCATTCTTCTTGACTTGTCGGTAGCATTTACTGCAGTTGACCAGACTGTTCTTTAAATTTTTGTCGTCTGTTTTGGTAATTTTCTTCTTTCTAAGCAGTTCTTCAGCATGTTCTTCAAAGTTGTCTCCCATTTTGGAAGCGTGTGGGTGGAGATCCTGGGGCTCTGCTTTGATTATATTCTCTTGTGGTTTTGATGCCTTATGGGTTATTTCATACTGGAAAAAAAATTAAATGTAGCAGCCAAACATATCTGTAGATAACAGATCTACCTCCCTCATGAAACTTATTTCCTCTCACTTTTGCTTATTAATTTGGAACCACACAAATGCAATTACAAAGCATCCCACTCAGCGCTGCCTTCACTGTAGATGTCTTGGCAAATACTCAGACCAGACATATGATTATCTTCCCTCTTTCACACAGACGTGTATTTTCTCCTTTGGTATGCTAGGCTCTCTGTATCCCCAGTTTTACTCAGCCCTTGCCTGCACATGTTCCAGCTTGGATAAACTTTTCTACAAATGGCTCAAATTTTATCTCTTATTTCCAATAAGAATACAGCAAGATCTTGTCAAACGGAATTTATATTTTATGTTCTCTGTTCAAAATGCTTATCCTGATATATGTCTGGAGCGCATTTTACTCTTTTATAGCCTCATTTTAAGCATATCACTTTCTTTGTCATTGCCATCAACTGAGTCCCTTTTCTATTGCTTCTGTCCGTTCTCAGTGGAATATCAGTGGTTTTTTTTTTGGTTTCTTATTAACAGTGCCAAAAAAATTAATGTTATCACCACATTTCTACTTTTCATTTCAATTCATTAGATGAAAATGTTAGATAAAATTCTACCAAGATCATTCTTGATGAATTCTTTACAGAGAGGGTAATCAGACATTGGAATGGGCTGCCCAGGGAGGTGGTGGATTCTCCATCCCTGGAGGTATTCAAGAAGAGACTGGATGTGGCACTTAGTGCCATAGTCTAGTAACCATGGTGGTAGTGGATCAAGGATTGGACTTGATGATCTCAGAGGTCCTTTCCAACCCATCAAAAGAAAAAAACCACCCCACACCAAAAACCACCACCAACAAAAACAAAACAAAAAAACCAAAATCAAACCCCAAAACAACAAACAAAACAAAAAAACCCCAAACAAAACAAACAAAAAACCAACCAAACCCCAAAACCAACCAACCAAAAAACCCTCACTCTACTGAAGAACTGTTCTTTCACTGTCCACAGGACTTTGTTGTCTTTCTGGTAGAAAGTTCTTTTCCTGTCAAATTTTTTCAGTAATCCTTATTTTCTCCAGTTTAATACTGAATATCAGATGCCCAGCTATATCTATTATATTTTCCTTGTTTAAAATGTCAGTCTAGTCACAATGGTGTAAGTATGGGGAGAGTTCATAATCTCAAACAGATTTGTGTATTGTAGTAGGCAGATTCCTCAGGTCACCACATACTTTCATACCCCAGCAGGCCCAGCTGAATTATGTGAGCTCAGGCAATTTGCTCGCTGGTGTGAACCACAGGGAGTATTCCCTTGTTCTCTAGATACCTTTTGGCCTGCTTTTGCTTTTGTTTGCCCTACTCCATTCCAGATGTCACTCATGCCACATTATCACTACCAAATGCATGTCTCCTTGATCTGACATATGTAGCTGTTAGGAACCTGTAAAGATATATGTAAGTAAAGGGAACGTGTGCACATATGTACTGTATGTTTTGCATTTACTTAGTATTTAGCAGTGTTCTTGATCACTTCATAAAAAGTGGTGTGGCTAATTTTGAAAATAATTTCAGTAAGTGTATGTATGCATTAGCTCTAGGCACTGTAGTATTATGTAAAAAGCAATCCTTTGGGTCCGAAATTTTTCATGCTTAGTTTAACTTGAAAAACGTTGTATGCATAAAAAAATTTAAGGAAATTATCCTGAATTGCTTTTGAATTATGTGTCTCTGAAAATCAGGGCAGTGTTTAATTTTTTACAGTAGCTACTTTTTGTCTTTAATGGAGATAAAAAAATTCATAATTCTGAAATTTAAACAGTGACATCTATAATTGGGGCTGATATCTAATGAATTCTGTGGCCAAGTTTCAAAAAAACCTGGTTTTCATAATGTCATATCGATAATCAAAATCATGCCTAGTAGGCATCTGGACTACAATTATGAGCAAGATGTAATGGACCCAACCACTTTCATGGAAACAAAATTAATTTCCATTTCTTTGTCAGGGCTAATCAAGTTCTTTTTAGATTCAAGGTTTGTTTTATTCTTGCTGCTATTTCTAGCGTGCCAAGACCATACTTTCATATAAGGGATGTAATATGTTCTATGCATTAAAATACGGACTTTTTTTCACAATTTGTTTTTGCTTGTTACTGATCCTGATTTCACATTCTATCAACCACTTCCTCCTTCAACTGCAAAGAAACAATACCTCCTTTACCCTGCAAACCTTAACTCCATACAAACTGGCATCTATTCAATCCCTTTTGCATTATACAGTGTATAATTTTACATTATATTCTTCAGTGTTGAGCAAAAGGGAATGAGAGGAGATCGATGAAGGCTCTTGTTCTTCTATAAAGCAATTGAGAAACCTCCCACTGGGACTCTGCCTGCCTCTGAATCTGTTGTAAATCCTTTTACAGTCACACTTTTGATTTTGACTGGCTGTTTCTGGTTAGTTTAATTGTATCCCTAATAAATTTAAGATAAATAATTAGAAGTTTAATTAGAATTTCATGGCTCTTAATTGTCATTAAAAAGATGAAATTTAAACCAAATCCTATGCTAAAAGAGCATTAGGGCTGAACAATGGCAGTTTGGTTGTGGCTTTCAATTTCTGTGGTTTATGGAGCCAATAGCTGCCAAGGGACATGGTTTGGCTTCTCAGTTTCTTCTTATCCCAAGGCCTACCTAAATTACAGTTTGCAATGGAGCTATAATTCTTCAGGGGCAATGGGACAGAGATGCCAGTACAGAGATGGAGGGTGGAAACTACCTCATTCACCACAGTTCTGATGACTTATGAGATGGTGGGGTTGTTAGAAGTTGTTTCCGTCCATGTGTTGCTTTCTCTGATCCAAGTAGCTAGTACAAGGAAGAAAGTGGTATCTTCCTCTGAATACCTTCTGTGGGCTAGGCAAGGCAAAGCTTGAGCTGGCTCTTGCAACTTCATAAGGAAATACCAAGAAAAATAAAGTCTCCTGCAGCATGATTAACTTGGCTTCATTGCCAGTCCTTTACACCTTGTGACATATATTGGGCATAAATAAAGCCATAAATCTCCATTCTGTGATTTAAATAGAAAATTGATAAACCTGCTATTTTCTTCTGATGTAATTTTAACTTTTCATTCAAATCTTTGTTCTGCATTGACTGTCTTAAATATTAAAAATTGTATTTAACCCATTTTTTAATGTAACATAGATGAATACATGAATTTTGTAGAGATATATATATTATATAAAACAGAAGTATTGTTGTGTATTCTTTCTATTATAGGTATGTGTCATGTGCGTTGGGATGCCCCTATGAAGGAAACATCATACCAGCTAAAGTGGCAGAAGTAAGAGTGAACTTCTGGCTTGTCTTTTTAATGAATCAAAAATACATTATAAAATGTCTATAAGTCATGTTCTCAATCATAAAAATATCTTTAATGGATAAAAATTAAGGAAAACAAGGACAAAATATATCTAATGCTAAAACTGGGTGCATAACCTCACACAACCATGTGCAGTCAAATGTGAGAAAAATAGTGTATTTTGGTTGTTATCTGTCATGAAAAAAAATATTATGTTCTGTTTCCTCCAGCAAGAAAGTACAAAATGCTTAAGGAAATAGACTCAAGAACATATGTCAGTGGATTGTGTTGTCTAATATGCTTTCCAGCACAACTTCTCTCTTTTAAATCCATTTTATGCTGGAATCAACATACTGTACTGCCAGCTGGTAGAGCCTCTTCTACAACGTGCTTCTGGTGAGTGTCACGTGATTGACACATGAGCCAAAACTCAGCCCCAATATGATTTCTTAAACTGCTCTACTGCCATGATGGAGTAAGTTGCACCTTTCCTTCCTGCCCCCTTTTTCCCTTTAGGATATAGGTAAGTAAGAAGATGTCTTAATCCAGCCTTTTTTTCCCAGCAAAAATGTGAGTAAAACACAAGTGTAAAATTTTGTAGGAAGGCAAAGAGGGCATCAAAGCTGAAATGGACGGTAAAAAAGAAAGTGGAGAGAGAATTCAAGAGACTGAAGGCAGAACACACTGGCCTTCCACCTAGGGATAGACTTGTCTTCTCTTTTACACTTAATCACTTATTTTTGTTGATCTAGCAGAATATCCAATTATCTTTTAATTTGTAAGCTAAATTTAAAATGTAGCCCTAGCATCTAGTCCACATTTGTTTAATATATTATGTTCTGCATGGGTGGTTTGCAGGTCCTCTTCTCCTGTATCGTCTTCTAGTATACATTCCAGAGGGAATTTCTGGATATATATAAAATAATACTTCTCCCACAGCAGCCACACATACTTACAGTCTTTGAAAAAAAGTAGCTAATTTGAAAGGTACTCAGTATTTCTAAGTTAACTAGTTCTAATATGTGAAGGTTAGAATTGATACAGTTTTAGTTACAGCAATGATGACATATTGCTTACTGTGTTCCTCAACAGGCTTCTTTCCTCAACAGGCCTGTTTTTAACTACTCTCCTTGCACAGAAGAGCTCCTTTGATAAATGCTTAGTGTCAGGGCAGTGTTCTCAAGGGGAGTAGCACAAGACTCATGCATAGTAAAACTGCTCAGTGGTGCAGAACACAATGCCATTCAATCAACAAAGCTGCAAGCTCATAATCACATCCTAATTACATTGACAAAACAGTGTGTTCTCCCACACCTTCCTCCCAAAAATCCACACTGAAAACTTACAAAAACATAACTAATGGGATGCCTCCTACTATGATAAAATAGAAAATTCAGTTTAAAACACTCTCATTCAGCTTCCAAGCATGCACATTCTTCTTGAAAATAAATATAGATCTCTTTATAAGGGTCACTTAAAGGTTAAATCATGACATCAGTGGTGATGATGAACTTGTTAGCAGAGTTTCATCCTCTCTTCTTTCATCTTTCAGAATTTTGTTTTCAAAGGCTGAAAGATCTAAGGATTGAACATGGAAAAGAAGTGAATGCAATATGATTTCTAGCATAGTCTCAGTTGTCACTAAAATGCTCATCTAGAAAAACTTTGAATCATGAATTAGAAAGAACATGAGAAAAAAATGCCATCTTCTTCCTTTACCCTGATCTTAAAGAAAAGCTGAGGTTTGGGGATTAGCTGGATGTAATCCACTCCTAACTGCAGATGATCGTGTTCTTTCTTACAATGGTAGTCTATTTAAAATGCCTGCCATGTGTTGATGACATAAAAATATGCCATGTGATAGAATCCCTTTTGCAATCTGGTGATTGTCCCCTTCTTAAAATGTATATTGAATTTGTGTTGATATGAACCAGTGTGCTTTAAAGCACAGTTTTACTACATTTGCAATAGTCATAGCACTTCCAAGCCATAAGCTGGACGATTCAGACAATGTGAAGTTCTTTTTCAGCTGTTCTTTGAATTAAGTGAACAGCAATATTAATCCAGCACTTCCAAGACTTCTGGTGCAGCACTTTGTCAGCTTCCTCAGACATATTCACAGCAATTCCGCTGATGAAGTCCTTGAATTGCTTTAACAGTAGAGTGCAGTGCAACTGAAGATGTCTTGGAAAAGAGTTGTATTTTTTCATTTCTAAAAATCTAGACTGGGATTCTGTTCCAGTGGAGTGGTCTTTTGGGATCGTTAATACACAATGGGAAATCCGAAAGGGGACAAACATTTTCAGCAGCTGAAAGTTAGGTGAAACATTTCCAAATAAATTCAACAAAAATAAGATGGAAAAATCCTAAATTCAATTTCCAAAGCAATATTTTCAGTGAAAACACAATTTTGTGCTTCTGAATATGTGTTTCTCTTCATACAAAAATTACAGAGCCAAGCCTCAGTTCTTTTAGTTGTGCAAAGAACTCCTCAAAGACATAATTCCAGAAATACGTAGGGTTCTACTTACATAAGTAAGATCTATTTGTATATGGTTTTGTTTGGTATTAAGAAAATTTTTAAAACCTAAGGACTAGAATTAAGTTAATTAAGTTGCAGCTTTGCTTTGTTAGTATTTTAGTGTTTGATTTCATGAAAAGCAAACGATATTGCAAAATTAATACTGACGGCAACATGGTAAAACTTCAGATTTCATTGATTTTTTAAGTGCCAAAAGAAAGAAAAATCAGCCTTCTTGTTAATTATTTCTTGTCTTAGTTTGGCCATGTGCTTGGCTTCATGTAATAAGCAAACAAAATGGCAGGTTTTTACCCTGCACAACTAATAAGCTGAAAAGTACACAAAGAAAACCAAACAGCTGGGGAATCTCCAGAGAGAGGAGAATATTGGGAAAGGGCTTGACAGAAAAATTGTCATGTTAAAATTTTGCTTATTTGGATTCTCTGGGAGAGTCAAAAAGCAAGTTTTTGATGGACTTGGCTTGGTTGGTTATTCCACGTACAGAAACAGAACTATAAATTTAAAATAAGAGGATCTATGGGATCTTCTTGGATGACAATTTTCAAGAATGATTAGACTGTGTGTGATAGATTCACCTCAGTAGGCCCAAACCTGAAACCTGTACAGAAGTACGTATTTTTAAATGTATGTTCTTGACGCTATTTTATATTCTTTTACCTTGACCTCTTCATGTTTTTCTGTTTCTAATCAGGTATCTAAGCGCCTGTACAGTATGGGCTGTTATGAAATCTCTCTGGGAGATACAATTGGTGTGGGGACTCCTGGAAGTATGAAAAAAATGTTGGAAGCTGTTATGAAAGAAATTCCTCTGAGTGCCCTTGCTGTTCACTGTCATGACACCTATGGCCAGGCGTTAGCCAATATCCTCACAGCCATACAGGTAACTCAGATTCTCTTTTTATATATACAATAGTAATAGTCTTAGTTTAATTCAAATGTGCAATTTTAAAAAATGCCGCTCTTAAAGAAATTATTAGAAGAGGAAAAGGCACTCACTAAACTTTCAGAAAGTATTGCTCACACATCAGGTTGTCAGTAGGTATTACTCTGGTTGCTTTTACCAGAAAATGTCAATCCTTGTCTATTTATTACCTTCAATTTCATACAAAATCACTAAGAAACAGTGGAAACTACATTCCATTGATACTAGATGAAAGATGGACATCAAATACATTTTTTCTGCTGTCTCAGATACCACTTTTCTTAGAAGCAGCTGTATGTTTGTGGTCCACTAAACTAAAATTTCTGTTTTACAGAGGTGTCTAAATAAAAAAATGGAATAATGAACAATTGTATCTTTATTTCCGATTATTGCTAATTATGTACATAGAATTGTCTAGATAATTTTATCGCTGTTGATGTGCCTTCACTATTCTTTTTTCTTTATCAGTTATGTCTTCCAAGTAAGATTAGCAACAACTTTATATCTTATTTAATCAACTTTCAAATCTGTGGCTAAATAATCAGAAATAGTTAATTTTAATAAGAGATTTTTTTTCCTTATGTTGATATATTTTTCAGAATAGCAAGAAAAAGACTACAGGTTCTAATGTAGTTTTTCTAAAGATGTAATCTTGAAAAATATCGTAATGTGCACATGTATTCCTAAGGAGACCAAGTTTACTAAGTGTTACAGAATCAAAAGCTGTTTACAAATTGTAGGCCTTTAATATTCTATTTTATACCTAATGGCATCTTCTGCTTCCTTGTAATTCAGGCAACCATTTTGAAGGTCAAACTTTTCTTTGTCCTTAGTTATTTTGGCAGAGCTCCTATTATATTGTTTAGATATAACAGCAGTTGTGTTACCAGTATTAGTGATACAAGCCACAAGAAGGAATAAAGAATGTTTCAATAGGTATTTGATTAGATAGTGAAGGACAAAATCTGAAAAATAGGTTCTAACTTTTACTCACAGCACTCACCCTTACTCACTTTTACTGTTGCAATTGTGTGTGTATGTACCATGGGATAAATAAATTGCTAATTTCACAGTTAGCTTCAGTTGCAGATGCAATAGCTAAAAGCATGAAAACCCCTGAGCATGGGAGGAGTTGGCCATAAAAGTATGTGAAGCATTGTTTTTCAAATCCTTCCTTAACATAATTGCTGTCATGGTACCTACTAAACACAGAACAATAGCTATGCTTTTTTAACCCCAGTATTTGTTGTGATTCTTGTCTCAAGTTAACCTCTTGCTTTTGTCTTTTTATTTACTGCTGAAATCAACTTAGCAAGAGTTAAAGGGGGAAAAAACTCTTAGCTACCTAATATGCCGTTTAGGATAATTAGCATGTAAATTCAAAGAGTAAAAGACTTAAAAGGAAAACCCTATGCAACTTTCTCAGATTTCTGGGAAGCCAGGGGTGCCTGAGACCCAGCAGAAAACTTCCCTCTGTGCTCAAGTTCTCCTACAGTGCATGTCTAAAGGTGCAGTGGTTTTGGCTGAGCTGAACTTGTCATAGATTTTGCCAAAAGTCCTTGATGAAGCAGGCATTACACAGTCTCTCTGACTGGCTTTGTGTAAGCAGCTCTTTGGCTCATTCTAAAGGTAGATCCCCAGGCTCTTGGATCCTCCAATGTGGTCTGCACCTCATGACATCCTCTCTTGTCTCAGGTCAAAACAAGACACCTACTCAGTGAATTATAGTTAAGCAATAGTCCTTCTAAAACAGGACAACTTTTACAGGTCAGCCATTCCGTGAAGTGCCAATGCCAGTGGATCAGAGTGCCCAGGTCATTTCTGGCCCTTGCTGTCAGGCCTTCCTGTACTTCCTGCCAAAGATAGAGGAATGGCAAAGCACTGCAGTAAAAACCCTTGTTTTCAACTCAGCTGCTCTTTCATAGTCCAAACTCTCCACAGACACAATTCCTTACCCTTCCCCCTTTATGGGTCTGTGTGACTGCCACAACATTTCATCAAGAGTGAAATGTGTTTGGAGGGTTATAGAAATAATAGGCTACAGTAATTGTTTGAAAACGAGTTTAAAGAACATTCAGCAAACAAATTACACTCTTCCTAAGACATTGCAAAATACAACCTCGGGCTGAGTACTGTTGTATTGTGTATTGTATTTCCTAAGAATTAATGAATGACAGCTGGAAAGCCACAAATCACTCTGCACTAATTCAGGCATTGCTTCCATGGGAGATCTCCAAGGAGTGGAAAGAGGTGCTGGTGATTCAGTAAGTGATTTTTTATACAGATCACATTGTTCCATGCAGGATCATACTACCCAGAATATTTTCTTCTGTTTGGGGCCGATCCAAAGTCATCTAGAACTGACAGGCTATATCTGTACAAGAAATTAGCAGGGCAGTAGTCTTGCAATTTTAGTATTCAGTTTTTTGTGTGTTGTTTTAGCAAAAGGATAGGTAGTGAAAGATGGGAGAGAGATTAACCATCTTTTAAAGTGTAAGTAATTTTTTGCGTTGCTAAAGTGAATAATACAAATAGAAAGAATTGCTTAGAAAAATGAAGTTCACTTCCTTTTTGAAGAGAATCTGTGTAAAAATGTGAGGAACGTGAAGTGATGCTTCAGAACAAACCAGTAAACATTAAAGTAGAAACATGACTGGTTCTTGGTTAAATGGTTTAATATAAAAATACCAGAGTATAAATTTACCAAAGAGATAAATTCAGAAGATAGGAAGTGATGTGGAGATCTAGTTAGAGATTATGGTATTCTGAGTAAAATTACATATGTGGGTTAGATAATGTGACAAAGGGTAGCTAAAAGAAGTAGTAAAACATTTATAGGAAAGTATTACAAATCTCCAAGGAAGGGTAAAAAGATGGGTCAGGAAACTTCTGCAGAGGCCCTGGTAAGGTAGATTGATATAAGAAGATTTCAGTTTCCTTGACAATTGACTCTTGTCGTGTGTACAGAATAGGTAAGAAAGAGAAAGTTTTTAATGGAAGTGTTACAGAAATCCTTTCCTGTAAAGCTGTGTAGTTGACAGAAATAGGTTTGTCTTTCTTCATAGCACATATCCAAACCTGAGAAAGAATAAGCTAAGAGGCAAAGAGGAGTTTTGGTTGGCTGTGAGACCTCAGTAAATGAAACAATCTCATGGTAGTCCCATAGAACTTTATCAAATTCAAATCTCTATCATAATTCCTTAATATGAACTGATCCCTACACTACTGGGATCAAATCCTAACTTAAAGAAACCAAGACTTACAAGGACCAAGAATTTTTACCACATTGTGTAATCATTTCCACCTTATTGGACACAGTGAAGTGAATGAGATTCATTACATGCCAAATGAAACCACTATTTATTAGTTCTTTCTTTTTCCAGGAAACAGGAATTTTGAAATAAAATCCACAATTTAGTACCAGAAACAGAATTTAGCAAGCCTCTAATTAAACTTTCAAAGTTCAGACTGCAAATTACAAATTTGTGAGAAGGGTTGTCATGGATAACATTATAATATATCCTGTTATAGAGAGCTTAAAATATTTAGGAATATTTTATTATTGTCTTTAAGACCCTTGAATTTTAAGATAAAATAAACTTAAAAAAAAAAAAAAATCCAAACAGGAATGGCTGACTGCAGACTTCTTCCCTGAATCACTTAACTAAGTTGATTCTAGCCTCCTGGTGTATGCTGGAGAGACTAACCAACCTGCATATTTTTATGCATCCCGTTTACTTAGGTAGTAGAATCTAGGTTCACACAAAGGCACTCAGCATTGGTATGGCCAAGTTTTTCTGCAGAACCAGGAGAGGAGCCTAAATATAAACCATGCTGAAGTTCATGGTTTATTAGTTCACAAGGACCACTGTGTTACAGGAATAGAGTTAACAACAGCCAGCAGCCGGAAATGGTAGAGTGTTAAGTTAAGCAACTGAAAAAAAGATTGTATTTAAAATTCCCTCCTCCATGATTCATATGAGCTACTCTGCAGCAGTGTTTCTTGATTTGACATGTTACTGTACTCATTGTTTTTCTTAATTTTTTTTTATTTGTAAAACAGAAGTAAGTGTCATCTCTTTTAGTTTGCAAAATGCTAGAAAAAATGACAGAGGAAGAGCATCAGACAAGTACAAATAGTTTTGTATGAAGATTTAAAAATTATTTTTGAAATTGAAATTTGCCATATGAAGCATGCACATTTTTTCGGATAGTGAAAAAATGTTAATATTTTTGCATTCATATTTTGAGGAAAGTGTAGAAATGGAAAGGTTTCAGCAAACCTCACAAGTTTGCTTTTCTCTTCTGTTTACAAATATATGTCAGGAAGCTGCAGAAGACTTTGAAGAGATCTCCAGAAACTAATTTCAGGGTTCACATAGGGAAACATTAGAAAACACAGCTTGACTGAGAATAGCTGTACAGAATTCAGGAAGGGTTGGTCATACTTCAGTATTTTGCTGGAATTCTTTGAGGCAGTCATTGCCAAAGAGGACAAAGGATATTCAGTGGCCATCATATGCTTTGATTTTTTAGAAAACAATTTACAGTGTCCTGCACTGGAAGTTAATATTAAGGCGTGGAGGCATGTAATAGATGGAAAATTGGCCAAATGGCAGGAAACAAATGGAATTATGAAACAGAATTTCTTCAAGCTGGAAAGCACCCATCAGTAGGGCTGTGGGTCCTAGGTTTTCCTGATTAAATGAACAATTTGCAATACCATAATGCTCATATTAAGGGCAATTGTTCTAAAGTGTAGAAATTAGGTTTTTCAAATTTTACATTTGTGAAAAATTGTGAAAAACAGGTTATCTAGCATAATTTGTAAGTGGAAATCTGTATAATATTCTAAAACATGCAAAACAAAAAGTTTGGGATCAAACATAAGAGTATGGGCATACACATAATTTTAGGTAAATGAGAGATTATTTATTACAACATGCCTGTCCTTTTAAATAAGGGTCTTCCTATAGCTTTCTGCTTTTGGGTTTCTGTAGGAACTAATTTATCCTAGGCACTTACTAGGTATTTTCTGGGTTTGAATTGTAAACAGTGCATTTGAATTATTTGTAATCAAACTAAAAGAGCTGTTGGCAGTAACACAAAATTCTTTAGACAACATCAATTGGCTTTTTTGTTTCTGTTTCCTTTTATTTCCCCTTCCCACCGAAATGACATAGCATTTACCTTTAGCATTAGCTAAAGGTAGCAATCGAAGGGGTACATAATATTAGGAAAGAAAGTGAGTAGAATTGTTTAAGTTTGAAAGCTAACAGGTGAATAAGACTCTATTTGAAAGCAGATAAGTTAGGAGGAAAATGGCAGGTCAATTGTGAAAACTTACCAGGCTGCAACGTACACATTTTCTTCCTGGGAAGAAATCTTAGAGTGTCTGCTTTGGGAAAATAGCAACACACTTACATTTTATCAAATAATATTGCTACTATGAGCAGTCAGCTAGTTACTTTTGTAAGTGAAAAAACATACTCCACAAATGAATAAATCAGACCTACATATGGGAAGAAAATAAAAACATAGGCATTCCTGCTCAAAATCTGACAGATGTTTTCCAGTATTTTCTCTTTGTGTTTTTTGTGTGTGTGTGTGTGTTTGTTTTTTTTTTCCGTTTTTGTTTTTTTTTTTTTTTTTTTTTTTTTTTTTTTTGGGGGGGGTTGGTTTTTTTTTTTTTTTTTTTTTTTTTTTTTTTTTTTTTTTTTTTTTTGGTTTG
>VYXB01002622.1:756975-803059 GCA_013397135.1 Pachyramphus minor | reverse complement strand
GTACTGGTTTTACATTGTTGCCTGTAATATCAGCAAAATAATGCAACAAGCAAATGAACAGGCAGCACCCCTCCTGCTTTTTTCTCAGATGTATGGTTTTGTGGATTTTGGCTTTTATTTTAAATGGAACTTCATATATTATAAAGGATTAACAAATAATAAAAATCTGCATTGTTCTAGCTGCCTCTAATATGATGATTTAATTTCAGAAGCTTTCAGCCCTAGTTACTGAACCAAAAACCTCAAGTCTAAGCCTGTGTCAGGATACTAATCAGACAAAGAGATCCTTCATCAGGTATAGATTATTCTCATCTTCAAATTACCTTACTAGAGCTAACTTGGAACAGTAGACACAACTTCCCTTTGGCTTACAATCAAACCTCAACTGTCTTTTAAAACATATTTAAACATTGATTTTCACATGCAAATCTATGCATCTTTCTTTATAGCTCATTGAATTAATATGTATTTATCATTATAGGTCTAAGTGGAATATAAATGGAGAAATCATTACAGCTACTACAGAAATAAAATCTGAAGTGGTTTTAAAACCAAAATTGTTTTTAAAAACCTAGGTCATTTCTGTACAAATAGTATTGAAGTTGTGGATTTATAAAAAAAGTAATTTGGCCCAGATACTGTTTGCTCTTTTTCTGTGCTTGTGTCCTTCTTGCATGCTTCTGCTTTTTTGTTGGAATGTTTTTTTATTGTAGCTTTCCTAATCATATCTTAAATGCTTTAATTTCTGAGTTTCCCATCCTGTAAGTGGTGTTCATTTGCACGTGTGATTCTTCAGTTTCAGTGGTACATTTCAATTTAAGCTTCATGGATCATACCTAAAATACATTCTAGTATTGTTTTCATTACTCTGCATATTCTTCCTCTTGTGAATGCATTTCTTCCTATGCAAAAATAAACAGATGCAGAGAATTTACTCTAAATGATTCACTGATCTTCATCAGATTCTGTTCTGCTGCATCTTTAGTTGTCATATCAGGAACTATAGTTTGTAAAAGATAAAGGAATTAGTATTAATAGAATATGAGAAGACAATTCTTATTTCACCTTTTTCCAGCAAATAAGAGGCTTGCAAATTAGTGCTTGTAAACATCATCATGGCTTGACTTCGCGAACGAAGATTTCGAAGTGCTTGTAAACAAGGCTCACACAAAATACCATAGAATATAATTTACATACAAAATCAGCAGATTACAGGTGATTTTTAGGGTAATACCCCATGCAGACTGTTAGTGTCTACCTCCCTTCTGCTTTGTTCTCTTTTGTAAGGCCTTTTTGCCACTCTTTGCTTCTGTCAGTGCTCAAGCAGTGTAAATATTGTACTGGCAACTCACTGGCAAGAAGAGAGAATGATGTGAACAGATACTGTGCTCCTGCATTCACTTAATCCTAATGTTTTCCTGGGCACTTCTGTTAATTTTTTTTCTCTCTTTCACTATTTTCTTAGTCATTGTTTGATAGTTTTAAATCCACATGGCCAGAGCAATAGTCTTCTTACAGACCTCCTTTTATCATCCCAACTGTGTCTTGTTTAACTTGACTATTTAAATGGCTAAGAGTCAGCATCATCCAGTTCTGAAGTGGACTGGGCAGTAATCCAGCTCTTTCTGTTAGAGACAGACAGTAATTTTTTTTGGACTAGAAACAAATCACTTCCAAATGCTGGAAATGTAAGAAGGCTTTTCAAAAAAAGGGTTTCAGGTGTTTATAGAACAAATTAGTATAAAATAGTTTTCAAAATCCTAAGCCAAATTTAGAGTAAATATTTAGTACTTTTAGAAGCTGTGAAAATACAGCACTGGAAAACTGAAGTCACTGATCTGTAGCATGCATTAAAAAAATGGTGAGGGCACACCAGTGTCAAATTTCCCATGCATATTTCTATTGTGCCTCAACTGGATTGCATGTATAAAAAAGGTAGGTGGGGTTTTTTTTATGTGATCTATAGTGACTGGCTGCAGGTTTAATGAGATGACTGCCTGTAGCAATCAGAAATTGAACTGATAACTGTTATTTTACAACAGTTTTTGATTCAATTCCTAAAAATAAAAATCTAGATTATCAAGATGACTGGAAAATGGAGAATTTTCACTGGTTTGAAGATTGTTTCTTCTGCTTTATGCAGCATCACATAAGCAGTCTCTCATTCACAGAAAGGCAAGCTGGTTCTCCACAGCTGTTACCTTCCCCTTTTAGTTCTGTGGTGTCTTGCTTGTCTCTACCACATCTTTTCACAACAAATGAAATGCAGAGCTGCTCCATACTTGAAAGCCCACCCCATTCTCTCTTCTCAGCACTCCTCCCACAGCATGCATTTCTTCCTCGATTTCTGTCTCATCAGCTGTCACAGTAATTTTAGATATGAGATTGTATGTCTGTATAGGATCTGCACTCCTACAGTTGCTGCATTGCTCCTTTAAAGGGTTGCCAAGCTCAGTATCTCCTGGCCT
Organism: Pachyramphus minor; assembly: GCA_013397135.1. NCBI lineage: Eukaryota > Metazoa > Chordata > Aves > Passeriformes > Tyrannidae > Pachyramphus > Pachyramphus minor. Next base: position 800,591 of record VYXB01002622.1, on the reverse strand, counting down.
CTCTGGCACTATGGCCAATTGCTATGAAAAGATTGCATCCAGAAAATCAAATTCTTACTCTCCAAAAAAATGTCAGCACTTCCAGACTGCCAACTATGGATGATGGTGCTAGTTCCTAGACTGTGCCAGAAATTACTTGGTGGAGCACTGCCTGTTCCAGGCCAAAGCTGTGCCTGGGACTGTCACAAGAGTTACACAAAGGGGACAACTGAATTCCAGTCCTGATGTCATTTAGTTCCTTGGTCATATATACAGCCACAAAGGAGCCCAACTTCCTGTTCATTAACATCACAAAAGAGTGACTTTTGCTGTCCTTCCTAGTGGCATTTGTAGTAACATTTGAGGATGTCTCTGGAGCTGAGATTTCAGAGGTTCTGGTCAGCTCTGAATGTGCTACTGGTGTCCCTGGGGATTTGAGCTTACATGCTGCACACTAAAAAGATCTGTGGAGCAGACAGAAATAACATACAATATTTCAACATAATTTTAAAAAGAATTTTGAAAGAACAATTTCAAAACTTGGTGAGGATACAATTATTTTAAGTACCTTTAAAAACAGGTTTTTATTCAGAATTTAATTCCCTGTTCAACTTACATGGTATTTTGAAAATAAATTATTTCTATAAGAGTTGCTTGACTTGTTTTTTAGAAATTGTCCCTGTAGTCATATTGCACTTTAATCAGGCTGTGACTCTGTATACATCAGCTAGAAGACAAATGGCTTTTAGAAATGTTTATTTTTCTCCTTGATGAGAATGACTCCCTCTCCCTTTTTACCCTGAAGTAGTTTTTCTTAAAGTTTAATAACAAGTGTAAAATAAGGACAGAACTACTACAGTGGTTTCCACTTAAAATTATTGTTTCTTTTCATGACCTTTCATTATGTATGAGAGTTTTTGCCTGAAAAAGAGGATGTTGCATGGAACCTGAATTTCAGACCTAAGCAAGGGTCAGAGGAGTTTGCCATGGCAGAAACATACTTGGGAGATCACAGATCCCAGGGTCTCCAGTAGGGAAGTGCAGTGTTTACAGGATGATGCTTCCTTCCTTTTTGGGCAGCTCTACAGACAGCTGTGCTGAGGGGGTGGAACTAAACCTCTGGCCATTCTTTCATATTTACAGCTCCTGGAAGGAATTTTGTTGCCATCCAGCAAACAATGAAGGAGGGACAGTTACTTCTTATTGCTGAGATACATCAGGCAGCTTTAAAACATCTCTTAGGATGTTTCCTACAGTAAATTAAGTGGCAAAATAGGTGGAGATACTATGACCAGATAGACTAAAGTTCTGAACTCATTCCAAATGAGTGTTTGGGTGGATCTTGCTCTGTATGAGAGCAAGCAAGCATTTGCATTAGTGGAATAAGTTGAAGATGACTCTTTAGCTAAGATGGAAACCAACACTGATGTAGTACTGAAAGTATGACAATCATTTTTTCTTTCTGTTCTGTGCAGAAGCAACAGTGAACCAGGCTCCTGAGTCAAATTATGTAATTTATCTTTTTTTTTTTCCTTTTGAAATACTGCACTACAGATTGAAACAGCCAGGCATTCAGAAATAAAAACTTTTTTATAATTTTAAAACATAAGTGAATGATAGTTTTATATACTCCAGAATTTTGCCAGCTTGCATGTTTGCTTGTCCATTTAATTTTTTGCTGTGTTGCTTAGTGCAAGTGCCATATGGTAACAGATTGCCAGAGACAAATGATATGATTTGCTTAACAGAGTCCTTTCAAATGCATAAACACTTAGAGAAAGAAAGATTTTTTCTCTCATTGGTGTTCATAAGTTATATTTTGCTTGCACTGAGACTTGCAACAGTAGGTAAGAATTTTTAATTTGAAGCAGTATCTTTTCCTCTAGAGAATAAAACAAGTGAACAAAATACTACGAGATTTAGCAAGTCAATATAATGTGCATATATAGCAAAAGATAAGGTACTAAGTTGAATGCCTTTTTAAACAAAAGAAGTATTCTGGCTTTACTATTGGCAGATACATTGGACAAGCAATTGCAAATCTTTTTTCTTTAAAAGGAATTTTAATCAGAATAAGGGAAAAATATTTGGAAGACAGTTTACATTCTGTGTTCCCCACCTTAACACTTCCACTTAATTAGTCAATATATTGGAAGGGAGAATTCTTAAGGAGGCAGTGTAATGTGATAAGGTATTGTAATATGATGAGCATTACAAAATTGATCCAGTTACAATGGACCAACAGAAGATGAGAAACTGTCACACTTTATAACATTTTCATGAAATGTTATGAAAATGAAATGAAAATAACATTTTCATCACAATTTTCATTACAATGCATGAAACTTCTATAAAAGATTCATTCTGCCTAGGGTGTCCAAAAAGATGCCCTATTTCATTGCATCTTCATTGCTCATGTTACTGTAATTATTAACTGTGGAATCCCATCCTGGGATTCTACTTAAGACATTATATTTTTACAGAAATGTAAAGTTCTACTTCCTTGAAATTATACAGATGAATGACTAAAACATATATTCCAGAGCTCTTAAGGGGAGGTTGTTCCTTGGTTCTGAATCTTTGCAGTAGATGCTAAATTTTCCAGCAAGACCTTATTGGTCCCATTTGTTAAATACATTTGTCTGAGTCTTGAATCAAATAAGGATGTGCATAGCCATTTGCAAGTTCACGGGCTATTTAGTGAGAATGAATTTTAAGCAAAAAAGTACCAACAGAAGTAATATACTTTTTTTTTTCTTGTTAAAAAAAAGATGTAAAGGGAATAATCAAACTGCAAGCAAACAGAAATATCTGGTACTTTATTATACCATCATGTTTACTGCAATACTGCCATGATTTTTCCTTAACTCATTGGGAAACTAGTCTTTAGTTCCTCTAGAGAATGAGCTGTTCAAGAATGAATACATTTGGGTTGGTTTGGGGTTTTGTTACAATGCTATTTGATGGTGGTGTATTTTTTCCCTTGCAATGATTTTCTGAACACAAATACCAGTGAGGAAAAAAAAAGAAGCAGTATAGCTGCTGTAAATATTTTGTGAAATGTCCATCTGAAGCCCCTCAGTCTCCGGTAATTAGAGACCATGCTGTGCAGATTGACAGGGTAAATTACCAGTTAATGTTTACACAACAAAACATATGCCCAGTACAATATCCTACACTGATGTTACCGAAACCAGAGTCCGGAAATGTACAGTGGAAACAAAATGTGGTACTTTTCTTGTGCCAACATAAACAGCAATTACAGCACAGTGTGAGAGAAGTCATAAGAAATACTACTGCATATCAGTAGTTCAACAAAGTCAGCACTTTTGTGTAATTGCAGGGGAAAAGGGCTGAAAAACATTACAGATCTCAGCAAGAAATGGCCCTTTATACTTTTAAACTGATCCTTGATAAAACAATGCCGGGGTCATGAGAAGGCTACTCTGCCAATTTTGCTTCACTGTGGGATCCATTGACATCTGGCTGAGCTGCGGAAGCTGGAAAACTTCTTTAATATTCTCTTGACAGTAAAGTGGACATGTGGAAAACATTCTAATCTGTTAATCTTTGGTGCTCCTGAAGAAAAAGGACATATGGCTTTATACTTTGTGATGATAAATATAAGTCTCCAGGTCTAGCTGTAAATAAGTTAAAAGCATTTGAATGGAGGATGCAGTTCTTCTTTTCCATATATGGGAGAAGATGGATGTGCACCTGTGTAATCCAGATGATGTAATCAATGCCAGGAGGTGTTTTGTGACTATATTTTACCATACATCCTGGAATTTCACTTTTCTTTATGTTGAATATGTTTTGCCAATGAATGTTGGGCAACAAAATCTCTGTACCTCCTTATATCCTACATGCTAAAGTAGAATAAAGTATTGTTTCACTCAGGGGATTCTACAAATAGAATTAAGAGATATTTGAAACAGTAATTTTGTCTGAATAAAAAGTTCAGGTTTTATTTAACAGCATTAACTGTACAAATTATTTTTGGTCAACCTTAAATCTGATATGGAGTGATAATGAATGTAGAAGCTAACCAGGACAGATAGACAAGACTGAAAGAATTTGTAGTTTCTTCCTAAGGTATAGATGCCAATAAAAGCGGTACATAAAATAGATCAACTAGGTTATGTATTCCCTGGATGGAGGAAAAAAGAGCCTTTTCAAATATTGTGATGGTTGGGTCAGATTTGCCATTTTCATTGCTAGATCCACATTCCACATTTATCACCTGCACTTCAAATACTAGACCAGCATCCTTCCCTGCTTCTCCATAGCAGCACTCCATCCTTTTCAGTGTTGTAGTCCACAGTGAAGTGTTCTCTCTGCAGACTAAATTCAAAACATTGTTTTTACCTGTTTCATACTTCATTCAACCCATTCTCAGCTGATGTCCCATCATTCAGCCAGTAAGGTAATTCAGCCATTTATTTTAGTGAGTATGCGTCTACTCAGCTTATCTTCTGTGAGCCTTCAATGGTAGTGAGTAGATTTTTTTTTCTTTTCTTTCTTCATTGGACCTTCATTGTCAGCGATTCCAAACATGCTTTCTCCAGTTCCAGCAAAATTTTCCTCTCCCAAAGCTACCCTCAGTAACTTTACCATCAAGTTAAGTAATCATTTGGTCTTCTCTGTCCATTCAAAGCCCTCTGTTTATTTCCAGTTTATTTTTATTCATTTACACTGGCATGTAGCATGTGAGAAAAACCTGGTTGTCAACTGGCTACATGTAGGGCACAGGCAACCTGGAACAATTTTGCTCCTCTGGACTAGATGGTTCTCTCCCAGCCTACCCCAAAGCTGCCCTTTGCCTTTTCTCTCTAGTTCTCCCTTTCCCTCCAGATCCCAAGATTATTATCTTCTCTGCTCTGTATATTTAATTGGTCTTCTGACTGTGTCCAAACTTATATCTGTAGAACAAATATTTCGCATTTATAGATTGGCTTATTTCATGACATAGCAAGCAGGGAAACTTGTAAATCATCAGAGGTTTGCTTGAGAGCAGCAACTTCTGCTGAAGAGCATCCTGGGCAGTAACTACTTACTTCAAATCAGCAGCAGCATCTGGCAGTGCCCTGGGTTGCCTGGGGAGGGAAGGAAGGGAGACTAGAAAGTTGCTCAGTGTTCTGATGATCGTTGCATCTTCATGGGTTTTGACAAGACCTTGGCGTATGCCTCCTGCTCCCCCTTCAGCTTTGTGATCCTTAGCAAAGCAGGGCTTGAGCTGTGCACAGCCCTGCATCAGCAGACCCTAGTGTTTTGTAAATAAAAGAGTGTACTTATTCCTAAAAGGAGCAGAATAAGCCTGCATAGGCAACACAAGTAGGGGTTTGTGAACATCTGCCTCACAATATTGATTGTGTTATGGTGTAGGATTTCTATTAGCTTTCCAAAATCTCAAAACCAGTCTCGTGATGAATTGGATTGATTCCCCCTAAACACCCACGAATGTTCTCCAAAGAACTGGGTCCTCAACACAAATGTCACTGCTCAAGCCCACCCGTGAGAGGATTTTTGTGAAGGTGACTCACTGTCAGTCAGAGATACAGATTTTCCAACTCAGTTTCAGAGAAATTGTTTCACAGTTCTTTTGTTGAGGTTGAAGGAAAGAGCATGGTCAGCCGCTGCTCTCTTGACCCTTGGGCATTTTAACCCCCAGACTGACCAGTTCCTGGCAATGAGGTGGAGCTTCCCTAAGCTTGTAACTAAGTCCAGACTGTGTGATCTCTTAAGATCAGTATCTCTCTTGTGCCAAATCTGAATGCAAAGCTACAAGAATATCTCCAAGAAACTCATGTAAAAATTGTTGAATATTAGTGTAGCAAAGTATTTTTTCTTTCCCAGAACTTGTTCTCGGAAGTGACCAAGCCCATTTTTCACTAAAACTTTCAAAACAATCCAGCCCGAGGCAGAGACAAGGTTTGGAAAATATAAGTTCCAGCAGTTAAAGGCTGACAAAGTAATAAAGAACTGAAAGTAGGGCCTTATGATGGAAAGTGTTAGGGAACTTTAACTCTAGATGTCATTGCTAGCTTTGCTTATAATAAATGTGTCAGTAGCAATATGAAAAGATGTGTGCAATAAGTTAAAGAAATGCTGTATTGACCAATTTCGTGTGGCGTGTCTGCCCACAAATTGCTTGCATCTCAATATATTTTGGGAGAAAAGGATTTTTTCTCCCTGCTGAATGTATTAATTTTCAAATGATATTAACTGGCAAATTAGATACTTTAATGTAACAGTGACACCCTGTGGTCAGTAGTGATAGCATTAACTCTGAAAAGTATGTTTTGAGATGCGTTAATTTAGCAAAAGCAGAAAGAAAAAGAAGCAGGAAGGAAATGCAAATAACTTTCAGGGCTTTCCACAAAGAGATGTTACCCGATTTTATTGCCTTATATGTAGAAATTTATGCTTCTAATTGCTCATATAAATAATAAATAAATAAGTAAATAAAATTTATTTACATACATTTGTTTTATTTAAAAAACAGGGGAATGGCAAGCCTTGATTTTTAGACAACTTGTTAATTTAAATCAGGAAAGGGCCTTTGCGAGCACTGAACCTTACGAAGCATTGCTGGCATAGTTATTTATATTTCTATGGTTACCTCTATCTCTACAGGATAAGGTGTTTTCCCAGATGGCATGCCAAGCAGTAGTGGGCAGCAGACTGATGTCAGAAAGACACAGTGATAGGACAAAACCACAGCATGCCAAGAGTGTCAGTTAGGCACTGACCAGGCTTCAGGATTAAATAGCATTAGTCTTGTGCTGCCTTTTGTGTGGACAACCTTTGACCTGATCTGTGTGGGTCCTCCTTTTACTTCTTCCTCCCTCCCTTTTCCCTTCCTTGAACAAATACTGAACTAATACAGTGATTCTTTGCCATATCTACATGCACCTATCCTTAAGGCATTGGAACACAATGCTGTGGCCCCTGGACTTTTTGGTTTAATGCATATCTGGGATCCTTGATATTATGGTTTCAAAATCTCGTAGTTTAGAAGAAGCATAATTTATGAGAGACCTGGTTTATAGCTTCTGATTTTTACTTCATATATTCCTGGAGTTACTGATACTGGCTTCACCATTTTTAAGAGAGGGACAAAGTTAAACTTCTGCCAGACAAAACCAGGTTTAAAGATCAGTAAGGAACGAGACTGACTGTCCCAACAAGAAATTATGGGGAGGCAGTAAGGCAAACTGAGAAACATAAAGCACTTATTATTCACTGGCAATAATGGTTTCCTGTTAAAACTGGCTGTTTGACAAAGGTGATAAATTTAATTCCCTGCTCTCTCATTGGGGAATTAGGAAGTTAGCATGGGACAGGAGCAAGAAGTCCTCTACCTTCTCTAGAGAGTAAGCTGAAGCTAGCCAAAGCTAAAGTTTGGAAGGTGTTCAGGAACCACTGTCAGGAATTTAGTGATTACCAAAAGGCTGCAAAGTGTCAAAAAAGATTGGAGCACTATAGTTGTCCTGGAATCCAAGCTATTGTTCACCCTCACACATGTCCATATATAAGTAGCAGGGTGAGTGCTCATCTAGGACATTTCCTATGGAAAAGCTGCAATGCAACTTCTCATGAATGTCAGCACAATTTAGTGCCTGTCAGGAAGTGACAATGAGACTGTGAGCTTTTTAAAGATCTCCTATTGACAGTGAATGCTCTGCAAGCTCAGATTGCTAAACGGCTTGAAACTTGTTATCTCCTGTAAAAGCCTGACAAATATTGGAGATGTGACAAGGAAAAGACCTTGTTTTACCTGGCTGCAAAATCAAAGCATCTTCTTAGTTGCTCAAACTTGCAGAGAAGTTATATATTAGGTGCTATTTCAGACTCTGTGCTTGGACAGGCTCAGCTGTAATATCAACCTCCAAATTAGTTAGTAGCACTGCTGAAGGATGTTTTCCAACATCTGGTTTTAGCACTGTTAGAATGGAGCTTGGACTATGGATTATTTAAGGTATTTTTTGAATGGGGCCACACTGAAGATGAACTGCAGTGATTCTGCACATGAATTAGCAAACACATTGTATTTGTACAACATGCAAGAGCAGACAGGTGCAGCTGACCCTGCCACTGAAATACTAGTATGTTGCAGTAGACATCTTATCAGAAGCATTGTGAAGAGAACTTTAAAAGACATTATGCTAAAGGCAGAGACACCTGTTCATTGCATATTAAGAGCATTGATTTGAAGAACTACCAGATCTGGAGGTCAGTCAGAGCTGCTGTATTATATACACCATGTCAAGACCTTGTCTACAACTGGCTTAATGTTCAGATAGCAAAGCCATCCTGATAGAGATGCAATTTGAGTAACTTCAGGTTTATACACTGCTTCTGGGAAGTAATGGTTTAAGAGTCCTGTACTGGGATGAAAGCCACCACACCAAGGATGTTACCAGTGTAAAGCTGTAAATAGAGTTTCTCCTTTTTCTGCTTAGCCATAATAGTCCATGTTTAAAAGACAGACCAGTTATCACTGTCAGTCGTGCAAGTTACTATTCCCACTACTTAGCCAGAAGAAGGCATTAGGATTTTTATGCTCTTGCATCTACATTAGGCTAAGTCGACTGAGCTTACTCCAGCTTCCAGGGAAGGTAGTTTGAATCAAATGCAGACAAGGCTGCCTGAGAATACAAGGATGTGGTTAGACAAAGATATGTGTTCCATGTTACCATCAAATTGCTGTAGTAGCCTGTACCCCTCCATGTATTCACAATCACTTTCAACAAATGATTGTAAGCAACCTGTTCCCCAGTGTTGCAAGACTTGCACTGCAAATGCAGAATTACAGTGGCATCAAAGTGTTTGTACAAGGATATCAAAAAATTTATATATATATTTATTCAATGCTTTCAGAAATGCCCTCCTAATGCTGGCTGGATATTGTTTCTTGGTTTTGCTTGCAGTCACTGACTGGAACAGGCTACTGCACAGGGGACCTGGCAAACTTTTTTTGGCTGTTTTTCAACAAGAACAATTTACTTGATATTTTTTCCGATTTTTGCACAAGGATAAGAATTTAATGAGATAATTCACTGGGATTAAAAAGTGACTCTTTATATGCTACTAAAGCTGTTTCTGAGTCTGCTGATCTTCCTTGGGAGTTTAACAGCTGTGATGTACCTTAGCACATTATTTGCCTGTACCTTTTATCACCATGTAAAAGTTATTGAAAATAAGTACATCAAGAAGAATGCGCTAGAAGTTATGACATAACCTTACAGTTTGGGGAAAACTCCATGAAAGACACTTTCTTCACAGGATCACAGAATATGCTGAGTTGGAAGGGACCCACAAGGATCATCAACTCCAACTCTTGACCCTGCACAGCACCATCTTCAAGAGTCTGAGAGTCGTTCAATGCTTCTTTAACTCTGGCAGGCTTGGTGCTGTAACCACTTCCCTGGGGAGCCTGTTCCATTGAAGAACCTTTTTCCAATATCCAACCTAAACCTCCCCGACACAACTTCAGGCCATTCCCTTGGGTCCTGTCTCTGGTCACCATAGAGAAGACCTTATACCTTTTCATCTCTGGAACAGCAATTTCTAACACAAGTCTTAAAATTAAGCTGAAAGAGCAGGCATGGTAGGGGCATGCATGCTTGTATCAACCCCGCACATCCACATGTTAGACACCTTTTTCCACAGAACCTCACCATACCCTAAATCTTTCCACTAAAAGGCCTTATGTGTGTCTCTGCAAGGACACTTGCAAGCCTGAAAGTTGCCACTGTGGAGCTTGTAGCAATGACTTTCAGTGTAAATGCATGACTCTTAGCAGCTAATGCAAAAAGAGAGAATTTCCAATTGAAAGCTATCATAAACGCATATCCTTTGTGTATTAGACACAGATGTGTCATATAAAACATTTTCTGACCAGTAGGTTACGCAAAGTGTGTAACAAGTGACTGAAATGTGAAACACGTACTTTGGTGATTCACTCCAGAAGTCACAGATTAGTGTACTTTAAAGTACAATACCCCTTCTTAGAGACTCTCATTGTGTGAGCAATATTAAACAATACTGTCTTGCCTATCAGTTATGCACCTCAACTCCTTTGAGGTCTTTATTACAGGCTTTGAGCAGCTACCTAGCTTAAGATGATATCTGCTGTCCAAGAATAGGACTTGGAACAGCACTTCATTGGATTGCTCTTTATTATTGCCCTCCAGAAATGTCGGAACTTCAAAGAGCCTGTAAGGCCAAGGATGAAACTATGGAAAGCATTGTTAAAAGTAGAAGCAAATAACAACAAAACATTAGGGAAGTTTATTTCAGAACTAAAAAAAAAAAAACAAAAAACCACAAAACAACTGATTGGTGTATATTTTAGATAGGGGTCTTAGCAACTGCAAAATGCAGGACAGATCGTTTGCCTACCTTGCCAGCTAGTTGTGTGCATGGCTGTGAAGGAGAAGCTCAGGCTCCTGGACTAGCCTGCAGGGGCAGCTAGGTCCCTCAGAAGGGAAATCAGCTCTCTGTTCAGCCAGGCCTCAAAGCAAATGCAAGTAGCGGGCATGGTTTAACACATGAATGTCTCTGGACCCAAAGTCAAAGTTGGAGTTCTCAAAACTTAACTCTGCACAGGCAGTCCTAGCCTGAATTTGAGCTGTGACTGAACTCTGATTCAGTCTGCCTGGTTTCTCCTTCTACAGTTTTGGTGTATGTCTGCCTAAATTAGCCCTATGGGGAGAATCCTGGAGTGTGCTTAAGACAGAAAGAAGCTGGTGTCTTTGAAGAGCTGATGACTGCTCTGCCTAATACCCTTGTCTGCTTCTGATTATCTCTAGAGCCTGAGTGCCTCCAGAAGCATCTGATCTTCTTCAAGGGAAGACTGAAAAGCTTTATCTGACAAGGAAGACCCAATGTCCTGGATCACATACCTCACATGCTGTAACAGAAAAAGATCTCTTCCCAATTTCAGCGTTATTTTAAAATCTAATTACAGAATGAAGGGGGTGCAAGAGCTCACTCAAATCAATGGAAATTACAGGCTCAGAGTTTTTTCCCTCCTGTGTCTGTCTTCCAGGGAAGGCTGTATCCCATAGGAAATGTAGCATTTTCTGCTAGACAGAGTTGGTAACTGGTTTACTATTTTTTAACATGAATATGCTAAGAGGATCAGAAGAGAGAAAGCACTTGGGTGCAGCAGTAAGAAAATAAAAATCAGAGAATTATGAATTTATACAGCTGAGTGTTTTTTCAAGTCTTAATTGAAGACTAGTTAAAATGAGAAAGCTTAACACCATGCACTAAATATTCCCTTAAAAATATTCAAAGTAAAGCTCAGAACCTATATCTAAGGAGAACTTCCATTGATTGTGTTTGGTTCAAAGAAAGCCTTTGCAAGAATAGATGCAGGCTATTTAAAAACATGTTGAAAGATAAAGAGACAAAAAGCATAAACCTCTGTTTGACTCTTAAGCAGCAATCATCTTATCTGTCAAAATCATATGTAATGGACTGTTAGTTCTTTGTTCCATAGCCTGTGTTGGAATAGCCTTACCTTATAAAGATGTCAGGACTAATTGTTCCATTATAAGGAACTTCCTCAAAGGAACACATCCATTTGTGGAGAAGTGTATATTTTTTGCATATAACTAATACATATAGCCTGCCATTTATCAATAAATATAATTAATACTCTGTGCTTATGTTTCATTTTTGTGTTGTTATTTTCCAGATGGGAGTTTCTGTAGTGGATTCATCTGTTTCAGGACTTGGTGGTTGTCCCTATGCAAAAGGTGCTACTGGAAATGTAGCCACAGAAGATGTGATATACATGCTTGATGGTCTGGGGATCAATACAGTAAGATATTTTTACTTTCTACTTTAAGGAAAACAAAAATACTTTTCTAGAAAACATACAACACATATCTGCCAATTACTTGTGCTGTACAATAAAATATTGTGAGCCAATTTTAGCTTTTGCAAACTCAGTGCTTTGACATGGCTTGACACATAACATGAATGATGTCATCTTCATTAGCAATTTAGATAGAATTGATTTGCATATTTAGCATAATTTGAATAATCTCCCTCTCCCTACCTGGAGCTATGGTAGGAGAGCAGAGCTTAGTAGCAGCTGCTTTGAGTTATTGCTCTGCCTCAGTAACCACAAAACATTCACACTGTAGACATTGCTCCAGAAGGCTTATGAGCTCCACAGTGGAAAGACAGAGTGGATCTCAGCTTTTGTCACAGTTTTGGTCTTGGTTCATAGTGCTTATTAATTTGTTGTCAATTTTTCTGGCTTCAAAGTTGATAAAAAATTGTGGTGTTTGGAGCCCAAACAGAGGGCATTGTTATTTCTCAGGTATCCACTTAATATATTTCAAAATTGTACAAAACCTGTTACTGCCTAGTAGGCTTCACAGTAATTTTTGCTTCCAGCTCTGCTCTTGGAGTAGAGGGTAGAGCAGCTTATCTGCACTGAGCTACACTTTAATGAACCTTACCAGCGAGCATCCACACCTCAAGAACACACCTTTAGTATCTCCAGCACGGTTGGAAAGTTAAGTATTCTAATATACTACCTTCTCCAATGAATGTGTGCTCTTTGGCCTTCCTGTTGGCCACTGTTGTTCTGGAAATGTGACACAATGTGTTTGTGCTAACTCAAGCATTTCAGTGACAGATAATTAATACACAGACTCTGAGAGTCAAATTCAAAGGAGACCATATAAAGAGCTACCGAAACTGCAAAGTGCATTTAAACTACTCCAGAAAGAAACTGAAATGTCTGATGTCTGAAATATGAAGATCTGAGTTTCTGAGGAGCTTATCACTTGTTTGTAGGCTGCAGTTCAGTGTGGTATGCATGCTGATAGAGTTCCTTGATATGAAAGGATTATAGAACTTGTTTCGGAATTGTACATTCCCTGAACACTGTTAAAGCATAATCAGTGCCTTACAGAGTTCCCTGTAAGAGTTTATCTTCTCTCATTTGCTTTTTAGGGAATTCTAAGTAGATGTCAGACACTGGTTTAGAAAAGGTTCAATCACAAGTGTCCGTTTTACAAGTGGACTGTATTTTGAACTGTTTGTACATACTTTGGGATGGATAGCTTTTCTTCATGAAGCTGATATTTATTCTTTTGAATCAACACAGATCCTTGAATTAAGGAGGAGAAATCATTAATTTCATTTTACATTGCTGTGCACCTTAGACTTAGGCTTTCAGTATAGTCTTTCCTTGGGCAAAATACCCATTGGCCTTTCCAACGTAAAGAGATATAACGTANGATGGATAGCTTTTCTTCATGAAGATGATGTTTATTCTTTTGAAACAACACAGATCCTTGAAATAAGGAGGAGAAATCATTCATTTCACTTTACATTGCTGTGCACCTTAGAATTAGGCTTTCAGACGTAAAGAGATATAACGTTAGAGACAGCACTAACTTCAAGGTGCGTTTGGACTCCGATTTCTCTAGACTCGATAGGGGCATCATTGGTTTCAGATGGCGTTTCAGTTTGCGTTTCTGTCTCAGCCTTAGCTCTCTGAGCATGGTCAGTGGCAGCTCAGAAAGCATTAGCCAGGCCCCAGCATAAGGCAGAGAGTCGCATGTTTGGATCCTCGTATGAAAGACATAAACTGACTGACAGCAAAATGCAGCAATTAAATAAAAAGGTTGATTATATGAAATATACCATGTTCCAGGCTTCTTGATAAGATTGATTAATCTTGTTAATGGTCCAAGGAGAGTCGCATGTTGTCCTAAAGGTTGATACCAAATACCATGGAGAGAATCTCACCATGAAACACTTAGTTGTCCTTTTGTTTTGTTTTGTTGTCTTTGCTGGTAGTTTTGTTAAAATTTGGATTATGCAAAAGAAAAACACAAAGCTTTGCTTCTTGAATCCTTTCTGGCCCATTGAAGTGTGTTTTACTGGATGAGAGACTTGGAGCCTCAAAGTGATTACTTTAATATATGAGCTTTGGTCTTTGCAGTGTTGGTTGGTTTTGGTACCATTGCCATTTCTGTAAAATCATTATTGCACAAATCTATTAATACTTTCCTTTTTGTGTAATGGCACAAAATGAAATTTTCATTGCTAATGCTGTCCATTTGCAAGGAGCACTTTCTCATGTTCATCTCAGCTATGCACTAGAGCTTTCAGTTTGTTGACTGAAGTCACTCGAAGTGTCAAGCAAAGGATGGATAGTATTTAACCACACATTATTGAGTTCAGATTGACCAGATACATCAAAATAATAACTTCTGTACTGCTCTTCAGAACATGTAATCAAGAAGTGACCCATGACATTAATCTTTGGCAGGCTAAATGTGTTGAAGTTCATGGGAATTAAAGGATTTTGTCTTCTGTCTGATTTAAGGCACTTGTCCAACTACATAGATACCATTGGAGGCACTTTTCTTTGTGTTTTTTGGTTTCATGCCTTGGTGTCAAGGAGTAATTCTGGAGATATGGAGTGGTTACTACATAGTATATTCTGAGTATCTGTCTGAGGACATGTTATTTTGGCTCAACACCCTTACAGACACCTGTCACTACTCTTGTCCCATTCTTATCTGTGAGTCATGGTCATCAATGCCAAGTATTGTGCCCTCATGGTAATCCTCTTTGGTTCACACCACTTGCATAAGAAAGACAGTTTAAAAAGCAGGGATGCATGTACTCCATTTAATGAATGTGAACTGTGAACGTATGTTTCTTATCAACACATATCACATATGCAGTGTTACAGTGATGAAAACATGAATATTGGATAGTTTGGGGAGTTTATTTTGACATCTTCCATAATCTAACTACCAAATATATCCATGGTGGTATGTTGCTCATTTCTGCCTTGTTAAAAAGCACAGATGCATTACAATTTTTTTATATTATGTGCAATAGGGCTTTACAAACTAAAACTAAGTAATGACCAAACGTTTTACATGGTGCTGACTGGAAACTTTGAAGCAATTTTTTCAAATTAAAAATGTTTTTGATTACATTTCTATTCTCATTAACATTTTTAGCCAATTCCAAGAATGGAAAAGGCCAAGTTTACCAAAGAACATGGAAATAAATGCTAGAACCAATTACAGGATTAAGTATTTAAATCAGGTCTTGGTCTGAACTTCAGTACATTAATCTGAAGTGTGATGGAAGTGTATTTCTGCTGCAATACAGCTTGTACTCTTTAATGTTGAGTGACATCCTTCTCCCAATTATGTGTGACTGCTCAGTGTATTGGTGGTTCAAAGTCCCCTTTTGCATCCCTTCTACAGGAGCTTTACTGGCTTCTAAATTCCAACCTTTGGAGCAAGTATTTTTACCACTTCTATGATCTAACTCTAAAACTTTTACTGCACTCAAGTAATCTGGGAGACTGATAATGAACTATTTTTGCCTCTTTAATCAGTAATCTGATTTCATTTTCACAGTTAAGCAGTACTGATATGTACCTTATGTTAGTTAAAAAGTGGTTGCTCAAGGGATATGTTTTTTAGCATGGGCAGATCAAGCAGATGAAAATTTCTGCTCAGTTGTGATAACAATGTAAACTGTAATTTTGGATTAAAAGGAACTCCTTCAAGAAGGCGACAATGTTTACTCAAGAGAATATGGGGACCTGCTTCTCCCTGAACACAGTTGCCAATACAACTGTGTTTCCTCCATTTTCCTGAGCTGCAGATGGGACACTTAAATACACCAAGTTCCTTAGCACTGGGTGATAAAGAAGTACAGCACATATGTAGACACTGTATTTTTCTTCCAGCTTCTTCTAGTTGTAATTCCCGTTCTTTATTCTGTATTCTTTTGAGTTTGAGAAATATTACTGAAGCATTTGGTTCGTTGCTGTTAAGAGAAGAAATCACTCTCAAAGTGGTAGAACCTTCCAAACAATGAGAAGCTGTAACTATTCTGTAAACCACTCTAACTCTACTGATTTCTGTTACTGACCTACAACATAAATCAGGCCCATTGTTTGCAAAAATTAGATTCTGGAGCAAAAAACCTTGGAGTCTAAGCATTTTCATTGTGTGCATTATTCTTAACATTTTTCACCTCTTTTTTAGGGAGTAAATCTTTATGCAGTGATGGAAGCTGGAAATTTCATCTGCACAGCTTTGAACAAGAAAACAAACTCAAAGGTTGCACAAGCTTCCTTCAATACTGGGACTATCAATTAAATGGATTTTTATTTTTGGCAGCTTGATCACATTTCTCATCTACCTTGACCAAGGACATTTGTATCAGGAAAACAAACACAAGAAAACCACTTCAGCAAAGAAGCAAAACAGAAGAGATATATAATTTTTTTATTATGGAAAGAATTATTGTACTGTACTGTCTTGTCAAGAATTGTCTGATTTGTAAGTAAGAAATAAATGGCTGTAGTACAGAACCCCATGCTTGGTCCTTCTACCAAGGAGAAAAAAATGAATTTTTAGTTCCTTTCAGGAAAACTGGATAGTTAATTTTTAATCAAGATGACTTTCAGAACAGTACAAATATTTGCAGTAGTTTATGAGATCCCACGCTGTGTGTGGCCATTCTGTGTTTTATTTATTTGAATCTTAACTTTTCATTTGTCAATTTGTGTTATGAACGTGAAGACAAATCTGAATTCACCATAAGAATTTTTTAGCAATAGAACTTTTTTGTTATTTTGTTTTGTTTAACATCTGTTAAATTATGGATGACTTTAGCTTGTTCCAAGACATTGTGGTGAGTGGCAGTCTGCCAGATCCTTCAAATCTAATGCAAATTTCCTTATTTGTTACGTATGTTAAATTTGTTGTAGTTGCCTTTTCTCGTCAACTTATTAAAACCTAATTATATGAAGCAAATAAAAATTGTCAAGGTCTTCAACCTCATTCAGGTTCATAGTAGTTAGAAGGGGTGAAATTTTCATCCAAGGTCTCATCAAACAATTGGATTTTTCATTCTATAGGCTATGAACTGATATTCTCCCTCATAAGTCATGAGCCTTTTAGGATAACAGAATTCTGCTGGGCTAGCTTACACAAAAGGAATCACTTACAATTTTTTTTCTGTGCTTCACTGATACTGATACTTTGTGAGCATCTTGATTTGCTTGACCAGCCCTGGATGCATGTTTGGATCACCACAAAAAAAGCTCTGTCCTCTTTTTTCCATGTTTCAGCTGGGGCTTTGTTATTTAGCAGACACTATGGCTCATATATCAAAACATGAACTTAAATAAAACCAGGTTTTGAACCATTCACAGATTTAAAAAGTCTGTAATGGATTAGAATGAAGAAGTGAGGAATCTGCAGCAGTATTTAGGCTGTACTTACATTAATAATTAGTAGTTAAGCCTCAACTTGGTGCCAGAATTGACATCCTTAATACTCCCTAATTTAAGTGCCATTTACCCGTGAAGGTGACTAACCACAATGTAATACTTTCCCATTTCACAATAAATTTTCCTCTTAGTTTTCTCTGTGGAGGCACAGAATTGACTCATTTTGAGCTGAAGTATGCAGTTCTCATGTAGAGCCTGATGAATTTTCTTCCACCCAAGACCCTGTGAGCAGGTTTAATCCACATAAACAAGATTTATCTTCTCAAAGAATGCAAATAAAGTCAGCTATTGGAAAAAAATAAAAAGCAGCTGTGATGCAAACCACCTTTTTAGTATTAGCCTGAATGTCAGAGTAGGCAAATGATGTGAGACTGAGCTTGCTGCTCAGCCTGGGGAGATTCAAATGCACATTTTGGGGGCATCTTAATCAATGGATCTAACCACCCTTATATATACATAACTGAAAAAACCCACACTTTCTAGTAGATCTGCATGAAGTTGTGCTACTGAGTAAGATGAAATTAAAAATTTCTAAGACCAGAAAGATCAAAAGGAAAAATGTCTCTGCAACAGATTGCAGAGTTCTTTTCCTTGAAGGTGGGTGGTGAGGGCTTCAATTGTCAGCCAAGTTAGGAACTGAACAGATACTGTCCCTTTTTTTTTGGTTAAATATACCAACTACAGCCTATTAGATAAAAATAAGTGGGTTTGCTACTAACACAATTTTGGTGTTCAATAAAATACATATGTAGAACATAGACTTCTAGAATTCCCCAAGAACTGAGCACAGCTAGTCCTTTTATTCTATAGCCTATGTTCCTAACTACCATAAAGCCTTGTTAGCCCTGGCTGTAGGAGATCCTTACACTGTGGAGGACTTTACTGATGTGTCTCTGTGCACAGCACATCGTAGCCTTTTCAACATCTGGGCTGTCCGATTTGCAATTCTAAGGCTCTTAACTCTCTCTATGCAGTGAAACAGGGTACCTATTAAATCATGGGGATGAACAACCTAAAACATCTCAGTTCTTTATTGGATCTGTTTTAGAAACTACTTGGAAGCTTGTGGAGAGCCTTAAATGCAGGTCTGTTATTCTATAATGTCGTTAGCACTGGAAAAGATGAGCAGTCACATCTGGAGTCCATTTTTTAACCCACACGGTTAGCTTCAACCACATATATATATAATATTTAATATATATATATATATAATATTATATATATTACATATATTATATATAAAATATTTTAAATATATTATATATATTATACTAATCCGAGGTGGAGGTCACAGACAAATAGATTGTTTGTCAGGATCGTTACAAGACAGAAAGAAACACACAGAATAGACAAAAAAGGAAAAAAACAAAACCACAAAACAAACAACCAAAAACCAACCTCGTGTTTATGTGCCAAAAATGCCACATGGAGTGAATTTAGATCTGTGGGTCCAGGTCAGCAATCCCTATAAAATTCTTGTGTACTTGTAGTGTGACTGAGAATCCTGAAACATCTAATGTTCTCCCTACTGAAATTTTGTAGGCATGTAAAGTTCTGCTCCTCTGCTTTCCTGGGTTGGCATAATTTTTACTGTGCAGAACATTTTGACACCTAATCTTTAGCTTCACAAAATAGGCATATGTTTCTCTTAAGATCGATAGCTACACCCCTTCAAAAACATGTGGGATGATACTCTCCAGTGCTTCTGACCTCCTAAATCATTATGGTTATATTCAGAGTGCCCCATCAATACTGGTGTCTGTTCTTTTAGTCCCTACCAGTGTCCCCCACTGAGTACACTGCTGTCACTTCACCCTGAAGTAATCCTCTGGCTGTGGAAGGTTTGCATCAATGGCTTCCATGAGCAGGTATTCTTATTACTGTGTCATTATAAAAATTATATATATGTTTATATTTGTGGAATGGTATCAAGAAAAAACAACAGAGTTCTGAATATCATGATCACACTGTCAGAATGTGGGGACATGCTGTTTCTCTGTTTTGCTGTTAATGGTGAAAAGGCTCAGAGCATGTGGGAGGGAAGAACTAGTTACTGACTGCCCTCACCAAGTCTTATTGGAGACAAATAAGAGGTACCAAAGCTTCTATGCTTTGGAGACTTTCTTCTGTAGCACACTGTATCAAAGTCACTGGAGAGACCTCACAGAACAACATGAAGATCATCTTCATGTGCCGAGGACATTGGAGTATGTAAATTGGAGTTCCCAGGGCAGTCTCTGGCCTGTGCTCTGGTCTAAACCTGTGGAGGTTCAACAGCTAACCAGTGTCATATTGCTGGAATTTTCTTTAATACTTTCACAGTAGTTTTTCTTTATCCCATGTTGTTGGCAATAGCTAGAAAAGCAAATACTGTCTTTTTTGGCTAGTCAAGATACTACATTGTTCTAAAGGCATGGCTGGTGTGCTTTTTTAGAGGACAAGTTGATCAGTTCCATTACTATGGGCATAATCATTCTTCAGTGCCTTTCAGAAGACAGCAGTGACATGGATCCCATACGTGGATAGTGCTGATGTCTTCCAGCAGCACTTGCTTTGTAGTTAAACTTTTATGTATTAGGGCAATTTGGCTCTGGACCAGCACTTCAATGTTTCATTTTCATGTATAACCAGAGTTTATGGAAAGAAGAACTAAATGTTGTGGTCTTGAGAATAAGTCCAGAGAGGCTTTGGCTAATTTTCCCCTCTTAATAGCATCATTTGAGTCCATAAAACTTTTATTATTGTATTAGGGAGTCACAAAATTAAGACCGCAAGTCTGTGAGGTAGAATTATTATGTTTGGGATCAGTGCTGTTGAAATTAAATAATGCTTGTCCAAAAAGTTAGGGTGAATATATGAGACCTGCCTATTTTTTCATGGAGTTATTTTAAGGGGTAGAAGTATAGTTTAGTTACTGTGAAACCTGAAAATCAGTATTCTCTGCCACTGAATTTTTCTATGATTTCTGACACTTCCTTAAGTTCTCTTTGTTGATTGTGAAGTATCTAGAAAAGTGACTAAAAAGATATATCAGTCTGGAGAAGTAAACAAAAGACACTTGATTTTAAGTTCTTGACTTGCTGATCAATGCTTTTATTTTGTTATATTTTTGAAGATTATTTTTCTCTACAGTCCTGCTGTAATGCAGTGATATTCATTGCTGCAATAACACAGCAGGCAGAAGGAATGCAGCCAACGTCAACTCAGTCCTTTGAAACTGATGTCAAAGAGATGATATGTTTGTTAAGGAACTGTCATGTATCCTCTTGGTTAAATGCATTTGTGATTTTGCAATGTGGTGTTAAAGCTAAAATAAAATCTGTCTCAGTGTTTATTGAAACTGATATACTGGTGTATTACACCAGATTCAGCAGCTCTGACTAACCAGCTCATGCATACAGCATTAGCAAATATAAGCTGTCACTGACATGTATGCCTGTGTTGACTTTGTTACCTAGTAATCCATTTTGAGTGCTTTTTTCTTAGGATTACCTTTTTATCTGGTGTTCCTGTGGGCTTTTATAGCAGACAAATCTCTTGTAAGTTACTAGGGAAACATTTCTTTCCTGCATTAACTACGCATTAAAAGCTACAGCCAGGAGTAGAGGTAGGAGTTGAAAAAAATTCCATGAGGCATTATCTAACTTCACATATTCCAATGCAGAATAGAAATCTCTACCCTCTAAGTGATGTCTGATGAAGACTCCCTACACACTTAATTGGAGACTGAATAACTTCAGCATGTGGTCTGCAATATCAATATGTTGATCAGGGAGATTTCTTGGCAAAGTCAACAGCAAAATTCTCTACCTTGTGCTACTATTGAAGTGCCTCAGCATGAGCTGCAGTTAGTTATCTTCACTAGTTTGAATGCAACCACTTGTATTTTCCCTAGTGGAAAGACACCCACAGTAATTTTTTAGGAGAACTGAAGTGTTCTCTGTTTCATGACACCATCTTGGGGACAGTGCTGGTGCTGCTTCCATCATCCACCTTCTGTGTTACAAGCTTGATCTGACATCTAACTCAGAGTACCTGGATGCAGTTGCCACAACAGACTGAAAAGGTCGAGCTCATGTCTGTCTGTCCAAGCAGCTTATTCTTTCACCACAAAAAGAGGTGAGAATGGCCAAGGAAAAATCCTCCTTTTGAAGAATTTAAGATTCACTGTGGCAAGACAGGAAGAGTGGAGACTTGGACTTTACAGCCTTGTAGCTTTAATAAAAAAAGATGTATTCCTGTGTACTTGTCTCAAAAACTCTACACAATTAATTCGAAACAATCTTTAGATAAAATGGATAAACAATCTCAAAGAAAATACAAATCCAGTATTCTCCCTTTCAAATGACAGTGCTGTAAGGCAAAAATTTATGCTCTTTCCCTCTAGCCCAATCAGTCTTCATTTCCTCACTTTTCCAAGTCCTAGCTCCACCAGATAGGGGATAAATGCCATGTCCTTACCCTTACCCTTGTCCTGGGAATCCCAACTCATGAATGAGACTTTTGGGAAGATGTCATATTTCAGGGGAAACATATTTAATGATGAAGCTCTTCCGAAAATACTGTTTTTTCTTCCATCATGATTGGATTCAAAGATCTTAAAGGTCTTTTCCAAACTAAACTATTCTATGATTCTATTATCACAAAACTGCTCATGAAGTTGGAGTCTAATCATGATCACCTGAATCCAGATCATCCCAGCAGAAATTCCTTTATTTAATAGCTAACACCTACATACAATTGACAGAATGCAGTATCACTAGGAAATATAAATCAAATTAATACTTTTTACATGCATAACGGAGGAAATGTACTTTTTCCATTGAGAATTTAATTCATGTCTAATGAAGAGAGCCTGTAAAATCACAGAAGCAACACAATAGCCACTAAATATCTTTCTGTCTTTCAAAGTAAGTCACAGATACTTACCCTCAGTTTCAAATATGTTTTACATACTTACTTGTGAGTGTGTGTCTAAGCACATATATGAGTTGGAACTCCAGTGTCTAAATATAAGATAATTAGAAAACAAAAAGTTTCTAAGAAGGAGATTTTTTTGTTGTTGACTCAAGTTTAGTTAAATCTGTATTTAAATGGCTCTCTTCAAATTTTGTGGCATGGAGGCTTTAGCATTGCATCGTTGTTTTTTTTTGAAAACAAGCACAAGGTTCATATCATAAGTACACATCCTACATAAAGAAATGTTTTTACCCAACACTGATGAGAACATATTCTCAACAGTATTTTCAGCTGGAACTTTTTCTACTTCACAGTTTTAAGATGAAGAATATGAAGACAACCACTTTAAAATACCTACATGGTGGGAGGTGAGCTAAGTGCTGCAAATTGCTGGACTGCTAAAGGAGATCTTTTTAATTAGCAAAGTAACTGCATTTTTCTGTTTCTGTATTTTTGTCCAAATACTGATTTAGTAATGACAAAACATTTAACAGCAAAACAAGAAAAAGTTTTTTTGGTTTATGCAGATAATAAAGACAGGGAAAATGTATATTTTAATAATTGTTAAAAATTTCTAAACCTCTCCCCAACAGAACTGCACACTTAAGATTTTGCTCTCACACTAATCATTTCACAAGCTACCAAAGTAAGATGCAAAAGTCACGCTGAAGAGTAGAGATCCCTGCTTTTCTGATCACATAAATTTCTAGCCCTAGATCAGTCATCTGTCATAGTCAAGACTGGAGCTGAGTTACATTTAGTGATAATTCAAAATTAAAATCAATCACATTCAAAATAAAATTAATTAATCAGATGCTATAATAAGACAATACAGGTGCTACTCATTGATAAGAGTTGAATAAGAAATGCCAGTGCATTATCCTGTGCTCACCAGAACCAGACTGTTACCATGATTTGACTAGGAACACTAATTGGTAATAAACAGAAGCTTAAATCTAGCCAAACAACTCAGCTACAGAGAGAAATCCAGAGCTCAAAGCCAGGAAGTGGGGTCCAGAATGGTGTTTTAAGGACCATGACTCCCAGTACAGCGCAAGGGCAGAATAAGGCACTTCGGGTCTTTCCTAGAGGCAATGAATAGGAAATACAGATAATGAGACAGGTCATAGCTTCCCTCTTGAGAAGCAGGCACTTCAGCCCCAAGCAAGTGGCTCTCTCCACTGGCCATTCAGACCAGAAAATGCTTTCTAAACTTACTGTATTCCATGTGGCAAACCTCACTTATTTCTTTTAGAAGCATATTGGAGGAGAAATTAAAACCAGTTCCAGCAACAACATTCTGGGGTCAAAGCAGTAGTCCAGACAGTCATTTTAGATCTGAAAGGGGTTGTAATCCTGATCTTCTCCTAGCCCACAAGTGCTCCACCATCGACTTACAGGCAGCCTACCTGTGACTGCTCCCTTACACATCAGGTACTTGATACCTGGGAGCCCAGTGTACAAACCTATCACATATGTGCTCTTTATCAGCTCTCTAAAACGTTTTTGAGTTAATTTTTTTTTTCTTTCTTCCAGATGAGTTGAGATCAGAAGGGTGGGTTTCAAAGACTGCCACTGCTGATACAGCATTTATACCACTGCCATGTGCATCTAAAATTACAGGAAATGTGCAGCTCAGGACAGATCTGTGAATCTACGCAAATAAGAGAGAGCACACTTCTACCTTTTTTTTTTTTTTTTTTTGGCTTGTGAAAGGTTTTATATGAGCTAATAAATATAAAAATATTTTGTATTCTTAACTACAAAATTCCTTAATTTATAGTAGTTTTTCTAATATATATTTTATTATCGCATCTGTACAGGCTGGCTTTCAAGAATAGCCTTAAAAAGCATAAGCAACAGAGTACTTCATCTGTGA
The DNA here is from genome assembly GCA_013397135.1 of Pachyramphus minor. NCBI lineage: Eukaryota > Metazoa > Chordata > Aves > Passeriformes > Tyrannidae > Pachyramphus > Pachyramphus minor. The sequence goes on along the minus strand of VYXB01002622.1, from coordinate 776,460 downwards.
CTTTTATAATGGGCCATAAATGTTTCAGAAGAATGGTCTGGCAAGAGACTTCTTGACTCATATTTTGTTCTGCAGGCTCTGAAAACAAAGAATGTGCATGTATTCAACAATAAACTGTACAGCTTTTGGTTTGAACTTTGGCTTAATTGAAATCAGTGGCAAAATTCCCCTCTTTTTATGATGAACACTGTGGTAAAAAATAATTCAGATCATTGTTATTAATGCACTGTTCTTTCTTCCATCCTCTGTATTCTTTAAATCTGAGTTTTATTTATATGCTGATATTCCTGTAACTGCAAACTTAAAGAGAAAGCCTCTGTTCCCATATATTCTTGATTTGCCTTTTGCATTTTTCTATACGATTCCTCTTTGATCTGCCTCTGAATTTAATGACATTTGACTCAATATCCCTTCCACTATATGTAGCTCCTGCTACATCATGTTCTGTTACCTATCATCCGACAGTGTAATTCTTGAAATCTGGCCATTTAATTTGGTCCAAGAAAATGTATAATTTAAGAAAAGGCCATATTCATTTAACTAAGTGAATGCACATTTCTGTTTTCTCACCAAACACTGGTGTGTGGGCAGTTTCTTGCATGGGGTGGGGGGTGGGAGGGGAGGATGGTGGGGATGAAGGGTGTTGTTCACAGAATCCTATCAGCAAAAATGCCATTTGGCAAGAATATTAACTACAATAGCAGCATTCATGGTTTGGTTTCTAAATATGTTATAATGCTGAATATTCTCATTTCCTTTTTGCATTACTGCTGCCTGCTATGGGGCTAGGAGGGTAGCCTCACGGAATTTTTGAATTCAGATTTCACCTTCCCCTACCAAGGGACAGGAAATGAAACCTCCTAAAGCCTGGGATCTCTGCATGAATGGAGGGCATTGTAGATACGCATCGTATTTCACTCTTCCCTGCTGACACCCGCAATGTCAGTTCTTTCCATCACTGGGACAGGCTGGACTGTTTTTAAAGACAAACGTGGTGCCCACCTCTTAACTAAGTCAAAACATTTTATTTTCTGCTTTTCCAATTTCCTAGAACTCATGATTAATATCCCTATCAAATTACCTGATGTTGAGGAGAGTCAACAGGACTATTCCTAGTATGAGAGCTATGCAGGAGGAGTAGGTAATAATGTAGACTGTTTCACCTATAAGTAAAAAACAGAAAACAGACATGAAGTGTTTACTTTCTCAGTAATAAGAATCAGATTTGAGATCTGAACTGGAATGCATACATATGTAAACTAAAATAACTAACAATTTTGACATAAGTAATTAAAAGGAGGGAAAACACCAAAATGGTATGTCAATGGTAGGAATAACTCTTCCTTCGCCAGCTGGTACAAAGCAATTTTCAGACTTCTTTTAGTAAATACCAGCTCCAATAGCACTTCATATGTGTAGCACTACCTTTTACTCTACTCCATGGGAACAGCTTGTTTTGGAGTATTCTCCCTACTAATTTAAAAATGTTAATTTTTTTCTGTGTATCAGAGCAAGCCTGGCTCCTACTGACCTTCTAGCCTTCTTTTCCTTTTTCACATATTACAATAATTACAGTGTGCAGCAATACTTTATCTAGAATCAAATTAATGTAAAATGGGATTTATATTTAAACTGTGTTTCTAGGCCCCATTCCCATGGAGTTTCTTCTTTCTCTTAGGCTTCTCACCAAAAAGTCACTTAGGTGGCTTATGTGCTAAAAATTCCAGCTGTTGAAAAACTGGGAGCTGTTTCAACTTCTGTTTTCCAAATGAGGAGAAACTTATTTTTCCTGAAGGAATGAATCCATCAGTTTTGATGAAATATTCTGAAGGAAATGTTTCAGTTGAGAGTGTGGGATGGAGAGGTGTGGAGGTTAGATGACTTGACAAGAGGGCATAAATGCAGAGCTGCAAACGTAAACCACGAGACCTTTCTGTGACTTTCCTATTGCACTGATTCTGTCAATGTTTATACAATCAAATAAGTTTTATTTACATAGAAACTCAAATGCAGAGAGCCTTAGCTGTTCCCGAGCTTTTCCACCTTACATAGCTGGTGAAATATTCACTGAAGAAGAAATGGATTCCTGGCCTCATCACTGGGCACTTATCTGGGCTGTGAGAAAGACAAGTTCTGGTCTCTGAATAAGTTATCAGTTATTATATGTCTTGTGTGTTGTTTGTGCATATGCACAAACAAACCCTAAATGAGACATTTGTGTATACACTACATAAATGCAGCAGATGTAGCATACAGTGTAATACAAGCACAGGCTGTTTGGATGCTGGAGCAGCTCCAGTAAGAGTGAGTGAATATTTATTCTACAGCAGGGCAAGCAAGGAGTTGAACAGTGGGTTGGATTTGCCTGGCTTTTATGGTACAATGGTGCTCACTTTTTCTCAAAAAACTATCCCAAATTCAAGTTTTCCAATACAAGAAAAATTAAAGCAATGACTGAACCATGACAAGTTACACAGAAAGAACATACCGTTTAATCCAGCAACCTACTGAAAGATATTTAATGTGGTAAATTTTTGAAGAAAGAAGTGTGAGGTCCATCTTTGTCTCAGAGCTAAAAGCATATTAAAACCAGATCAGCAGTTGGCCCACCTCTCAAGTTACAACATTTCTTTAAGATAATGAGGTTTTGCAAAAGAATAATTTGTAGGCATTTTTTTCAGTTTATGAATCTTAATTGTACACACAGTCATTTTTAAAAACTTTTTACAAGTGCAGGAGCAGTTGTAGGAGTAACAGTTTCCTACTTTTTTGAAGTGGAAATGAATTTCACACATATTTTAGACAAAAAGAAGTTTTTAAAGTACATCACTTGCCACAATGCTAGGAAAATTATTATACCTTACAAGTTTTTAGGAATAACAGTCATGGGTGGTTAAAAATAGGCTAAAAAATAAATTTTCACTAAAACACGGTTACATTTTTCTTATAAAATTTGTTAAAGGTGTTTCATTTTGATTAAAAAACAACCCTTGAATGATCAAATGAAATTTTTTTTGGTCAAAATCTTTAAAAATGCTGTGGTTTTGGTAAATTGCTCATAAAAGAGATGTTGATAAAGTTCTGTTGGGAAGAAAAGAAGGATGTTAGTGATGATCATGCTAGAAACCATATATTTTCTCAGAGCTGCAGAGAAGTAAGGAAATTTGTGAAGCCAGGAGAAGGCAAAATTTTGTGGCTGAAAAGCTAATTCTGCATTTTTATATATTCTTTATGGTTAAACTACTGGTATGTATAGAGACACAAGTGGATAGCTGGCATTTCCATGGGGCTGTGAGATTCTGGGGTCGCTGCTCTGTGCCATGGAGGTGGCCTGTAGTCATGAGAAACTCAGGGGCCTTCTCACCTCACAGCAGGTCTATAGCAGGGCCCCCATGTCTTGTATGATGTCCTCAGGGACACGATGACGGGGGCTGTAGGTACCACTGAAGCACCAGCTGGAGCTTCCCACACAGACACACGGACATTTCCAGTCATGAGGCTTGGTAGAGGGTAACTGTGGGTCAACAGCTGGAAAAATCAGTGGGATTGCACTCCATTGTAAAGCTACCTGTATACACAGTGCATATTCATCGAACAGATTAATGCCAGCTTGTGCTCAGAGGTTTCTTGGCTACCCACAGCTTGTCACAGGCGTTTTTCTACATTTATAAAACAGTCAGATGGACAATGTTTCATACCTTACAAATTAAAGTCACTGGAGCTGAACTAATCTCAGTTCCCACAGCAGCTGGTATAATTATAGATAAACCCTGCCAATTACTTATTTATCTAGATACTGAGCACAGCACAACTCCTCAGCAAAAAATATATGATAACACTCTAATTTATGATGAAATGAGATTAATTTCAACAGTCCTGGGTCAAGCCCAATTGTATTGTATCTCACAAGAACAGGATAAATGTTCTGTATTTCTTGCTTTCTCTTCCATAAAGAAACGCCTAACTTAGCTCCAAAGCTAATGAATGTAAATACTTACCTTCACACACTTTAATTTTTCAAATTAAAGTGTGGGAAGCAATCTTTTAAATTATGTGGATCTGTAAAATCGTGGAGATAATTTGCATGGGATAAAATCAAAACCAAATGCATAATTAGACAGGCAATAACGACACCTTTGGAGAGATTTTATCACTTTTTTTTCCAAAACTAGAATGTTTTTTGAATGTTGTTTCCAAAATAAAATTCTGGCCCCATCTAAGCGTACAGCAAAAGTCTCCTTAACTTTTATATGGTCATGACTCTGCCCACATCACGTCTTGTTAATAGAGTTGTATCAGCCCACAGATGACTGTGTTGGCCTGTTCTCTCCTGAGAATGGGAATGTGTTCAAATCCAGTCAAGATTTTTACACAATCCTGCTATCATTTTTTTACAGCAAAAGCTGGAATAATATTTTTTCAACTTCCGCGGTTCTATTTATTTGCAAATATATTTGGATATATGTATATATGTTCAGATTTATTGTTTATTATGAAAGACTCCTTTTATTAAAGCACTTATCCAATGAGATGATTCACAATGTTGCTGAGTAGAATGGAGAAATCTTACTGGTTTTTTGATCAGTAAGCTATTTTTGAACAATAAATACTCGGTTTCTTCTGAGCGTGGTCATCTGTAGATGGTCATTCATCTCAACTGGTGAATTTCTTGCATCTTTCAATGACAAACTAAGTAAACACTTCTTCTGATATATTATTCTAGTGACAGCAGATTGCATCTCCTGCTTTCCAAGGAGAAAATAGCCAAGAAGCAAATATCTTGAAAAGCCTTCACACACACAGAAGGCCATATTTGACAATTTAACTGTTTTGCCTCTGCACCCAAAGATTCTTCCTGGGATTTGATTTCATTAAAGATAAATATTTTGTGAAGATGATAACTCCCATTGCAGCCTGAGTAATGCACATTTACTAGCATATGAATCTAGGATACTGAGTTAGATTTTTGGCTGTGGGATTTATGAAGCAATTTGCAATGTGTTTTTTATCATCAGGTAAATATCCTGAACCATACTGTTCTTCTTGCCGGGCTTCCTATGAGACTTTTATGGCTTAGAGAGTTCCCATCTAGTGCATGACAGCTCCAATAGAAGGAATATTTTATTGTATAGTTTAGGCTGGTCAGCATTCTTTTTATTTTTCAAAGGCCATCCAAAATTCTGTTAAGACTTCAAGGAAAGCTTATTGGAAAGTATTCAGACTTCAGTGGGAACAGAATTAACTGGGTGCAGGCTGCTTTTTGCAAATATTTATCTGAATCCCTGAGGGAAAGGTATAATACCTTTTACCCACTGAAAGGGTCTGCAGTTAGAACTAGTCACAGGGGTGAAATATCTTGCATTTTGCATTTTTTCACTTAGAGTAGGATTTCTTGTATTATGACCTGCATTATTTAACCACTAGAGTGTCATTCCAGTGAGAGATTCAGGCTCCCTCTGTACTTGTCAAAAAGAAGTCAATACTTCCAGAAAATGCAGTCTGAAAATATTGGATTAATCTTTTGAGGGTCCCTGACTTTCTTCTCTGGTTACACAGAGCACTTGGATGACATGCATGATTCTTAAGTAGTTTTAATGCTAACACTACAGCCAAATGCTTAATTGTTCATTATTATTATATACAGGTCTCAGGAATCGCATTCTCTTAATCTATCATGATACTTCCCAGGTTGCCCACTTCAGCAATAGTTGAAGGATGGAGAGGATAGAAGTCCCTTCATTTTGTACTACATGCAGAGAATCAACTATTTTTTTCACTGTTAGAAGTGTTCTGTATGACCAGTTCTGGAAAATAATGTTTAATAATGCCTGGAGTATTGTAATCTGTCAAGGTAGAACAGGTCATTCTCATTAGAGTTGATATTTGTGCATTAAGCTGTTTAGTGTTCTCACTCTGTAACTGGGTCCCTTAAAAGAAAATATAAAATAATATTATTTCAACAATGAGAAAATTTTTATACTAATTCAGTATCCTTTAACTTTATGTTGCTTAATTGCCCACTGTAAATGCATCGAAATAAAAGCAGATACAGCTCTTCAGCCCATGGGATATCATGATCCACAACTGTGTGTCCTTCTTTAGTATGAGAAGGTAAAGTCTGATGGAGTGTAACACAAGCCCCTTTTCAGACCACTTACGTGGGTTCCTAATTTGTTGTAACTACTACAAAAAGTCAAGAGAGATAGAAGTAGGTGTGACATCAAAGCTAATAATTTGTATTACACATTACGACTACTACTCTCTAATGACCGTACAGAGAGTCAGGCTCTGGGAGGTTTAATAGCTTAATTTTCCCCAATTATAATACAGTGATTGTGAGACATCTTTTTCAAAACCACTTATCAGAGAAATTGGTTCAGTCTCATTAACTTTATTTTGTGGTTATATAAGCTAAGCCAAACAGGTAGAGAGCTATTCAGATTGAATGGGTGAGGAAGAGGTCAAGCTCACTTGCCTGAACCCACCCAAGGGACCCAACCTTTAGTCTTTTCTATCATACCTGAGGGATATTTCAAGAGTACTTCTATGGAAATCATGAAGTGACTTGCCCAAACTCACCATTAATTGCAGAAGAATGGAGCTGTGCTCCGGAAGGCTTTTCCCCTGGCATTTCTGTGTTTACCCAGCCAAAACCATTCTTCTGAATGGAAATTTGACCTGAATATTGGAAAGAAATTACCCATTCAAAATATTGCTTAAAAAAATAATTTAGGTGAATATTGCAGTTTGATATTTTGATAACCACTACAGAATTTGTAAAGGGAGTTTTTAAAAATATTGTTTACTGATACTCGATGAACAAGTTGAAGGAGTGCGTAAGTTTTTCCCATCTCAGTTACACATCCCATATAGTTTGTCTTATGGGGGACAAACATGCTTTGAAAATATTCTCTGCCACAAAACAGCTCAAGTTCTCTTTTCACATAAACTATTTTAAAAATAGGTCCACCAGAAGAATTGGGCCCAAACCAATATAAAAGTGATGAGAAATGGATTGTACTTAAAAGTAATTTCCAAAGCGCAGAGTTTATTCTCCAACTGAGTTAACAGACATCAATAATTTTTTTTTCACAAAAGGCCTATTCTCATACTGGGCATAATTTCATGAATATATCTAAAAATATGCATCTTCTGTTGAAATGAAAAGTAGAGGGTTTACCTAAATAGAACAGTTTACAGAGCAGGAGGCTAAACTGTACAAGACTCTGCATGGTCACTCACATGAACTCTAAACTGAGAACTTTTTATTCCCTTTAGGAATGAAAACAATATAAGACTCACATTTTCAGCCTGGAACATTGTCCAAATAAAAATAGATAAACCTACCTGCAATTTATTTTTTTTTCTGTGAGATTCAGAAGTACAACCCAGAGTTAAAATATTTTGGAAGCTTCAATTTTTGCTTTCTCTCACTGACATTTTTGCTTATTCCTGTGTGACACCAATCCTACATTGGCACTGATCCACACTGCACTTCTGCCTCATACAGCAGCCAGTAACAATTCTTACCTTTTACTGAGTCTGCAGCAAACGTAATCCTGTAAGCACAGCTCTCAGAGCATCTGCTCATAGCAACGGCAGTGCCATACAAGAGTAGAAAGATGAGATGGTGTAAACACCACTTGTGGATCTGTTCACACCAGTTCTAGAGGCAAAGATCCCTTTTCCCAGCCCTGGGTGTTTGCCTATTCAGAAAGACTTCAGTATTAAAAATCATTGCCACTGTAAGAGTGAAAGTCATCCAAAGTTCACCCTCAGGCCAGATGAATGAGTTAGCAGAAGGGGATGAGTGGGCTCTGCAACAGAGTAGTCACTCCATGTCTCTGAGCTGCCTTGCAGATAATGGCATTAAAATTGTGCCTTATACTAAAACCCATAGTCATCACCATCATCAGTTTAGCTGCATTACAACTGGACATCTAGAAAAAAAAAGAAGCAAGAGTAGGTACTGATCCTTTACTCAGCCAAAGGTCCTGTTTCCCTAAACTAGTTTTGTTTAACTACCACCACATGAGCCTGTAAGTTTCTGTTATTGAATCTCAATTAGGTTACGGAAGTTTCAATCACAAAAAAAACCCAAAACGTTTTATCCTGAGGCTGCTTCAGGGAATGGCAAAGCTCATGAGCAATTATTCGACTATTCTGACATGATGATCATATTTTTTTGTTTTGTAGGTAAAGAAATAACTAACACAATGTCTTCACTCATTTGGACCATTAAATTCAGCTGTAAAGCAAAAAAATAAATAACATTCAAAAGCAAAATCACTGCTAGTAGTCTCAAATCTAAGTGTGTCCCCTCCTTTTCCAGGGGAGTTGTTATGTGATTTTTAATATTTTCTCAGAGCCTAAGTAATGGTTAACTAAATTAAGGGCAGTGTCTCAGCAACTTTATCTTAATTTCTGGGTAGACTCTGAGTGACAAGAAAGAAAATTACACTCTTATCAGTGGTAACATTTTGGTCACTAGAATTAAAAAAGCTAATTCCTTCAATGAAATTAATGCACACAATTAATATGTGTTTTCAAAAGAAAGTCCGTCAGGTAGAATTATGAAAGAGCCATTGCTTTTCATCGTAATCTTTAGATATAGTTACCCCTCTCAAGATAGTTTGAGAATATATATAATTACATGTAGAAGATGACTGGCATAGGCTATGATGCACTAGCAGTAATATATCCTAAGAGGATTTATATAGTAAAATAGCTAGTGTAACAGATCAGAGATTTGAGAGGAGGATATTCTGATCTTTGATCTGGTCAATGGACCAGAAATCTGGATGTAGATGGAGCATTGCAGAGGTGGCAGATGAACTTTCAGGTTCAGTTTTAGGCTGCAGGAATCCAGGAAAACCACCCTGTGATGTAGAAGCACACCATGATGTGACCCATGACACTATAAGTGGGGACAAACAGAAGCTTAGCTCCTGATTCAGACTAAAACATTAATATTTGTTCCCATATTGACATTTATTGCATTAGCAATTCTCTCTTAACTGAAGACTTGGCAAGGACCGTTATATTTAACAAAAATAAGTAGCTGATTTATTTAGCACACAAAAGGTGATACTGGTTCTGAGAAAGCACATACATTTCATCTGAGTTAAGCCCAGTGTTTTTACTGAGGACCAAACCCTAAAGCCTCCATTCCTACATGAAGTCCTATTTAAATAATTCAAGTATTTTCTGTGGAATGAAGTCTATTGCTAAATAAGTAGAAGGTAGACTAATATTTAGACTTCAAGAAGAAAAGAAAGAAAAACATACTACCTCATATTATTTGTAAAAAACAGTGTACCAAAGTACAACATTAAGCCAATGACAGGAAGGCTTTGGACTTTTTAAAAAAAAAGCTGCAGCTATAAATCTTATCACGTAACTCACTGAAGCACGATTTGCTGTGAAGCATGTGATGGAAGAGTTTGCACAAAGGCTGCTCCATGGGAGGCAGATTCTGGCAGGTACACTCCATGTGCAGCATTGTGCCCCAGTTGTTAATGTAGGCTGCTTTGCAATCAGCATTTGCAGAACATGGCATGTCATCCTTGATTAAAGTTTCAAGACAAGCTTCATCATCATAGCATTTTTTTGTCACGTGTCTCCAACACTTTGACCGAAAAGTTGTGTATTTTTTCCTGGCGAAAAAGAAAAAAAGAAGCAGAAAAGAAGTGTACAATGACACTCTAAAAATTGTGATTTCAAGAAAAGACATTTAAGGATCACCACTAAAAGAGAGTGTATTTCCAAGATATCACTTAAGCCTTAAAAAATTCCAATATTCAGTGATAGCTGGCCTAAATTCTGCTTTGATTTTGAGAAAAAGCAACTGCTCTTCTAATCAGCACCTGTGGAGGTTTCCCCAGCAAACACAACATGAATTCCAACAGTCTCTGATACTCAGAGGAAAAATGACGATAGAGGTATTTTTTAGAGGCATTCTAGTTAGATAGAAGCATTCTAATTAGACCAGTCATCAAAATGAAACCACACCAGGTGCTGTTCCAGTGGATCAGTTTTTGGGCAGTGTGAAGGAAGAATGAACACTCAAATTATTTTAAATTAAATAATCTATATTCTATGTCAACTCCTTGTCCCCCTGAATGCTAACAAAATACAAAATGTCCAAGGCTCAGGAAAATGTGAAGTAATGCAATTGAACTTAAAGACTAATTGATGGCAGAGATAATTGCATGAAGAAATAACTTGTTTCCCAGATCAATAATCTTCAGTTTATTTGCTATTAGGATGGAATAAAATTGGCCTTTAATGCACTGTATATGACAATAGAAAACATCTATTATTAATTAAGAAATTTGTAGATATTAATTAGAAACAAATTTAGCACTTGCATTAAATGTTAGGGGATGATAAAGGTAAACTCTTGTATATTGGACATTAATATATTAAAATATTTTTCCTTAATCATAAAATTAGGTTATTAATTTGCTGTTGATATTGTGCAGTGGCTATAAGCAAGTCACATGGAAAAGCATGAACTGTTACAATACTGGCTAGGACATTTCTGTAAATATTTTCATTACACAAGCAAAGTTTTCAAAGCAGATGCCACCTCTGTTCTAAAGAATTATTTTTATTCATCTCCTGATTTATAGATGTGCCTAGCCATAATTCATAGACTAATTTTGCTAATTATATGCACTTATTGTCAGTGCCAGGAAACATTAATGTTCCCAAAATTATGGGGACTTCGGAAATTTTCACTTATGATATTACATGTTTACAGGTACAGACATAGCCCAACTCTTTTGACATAAAAAGAAGCAATTCCCACTGACATCAACCTAAATAATCTGCACAAAATCAAAATCATCTTTTGGCCTTGTGGTATGTCGAGTGAAGGTTAATTTGAGCACAACTTTGAGCTAAAATGCATGTGTAATTCACAAGGGAACTGGTAACAAAACTGAAAATCAAAGTAGGTCAACTGACCATCCACAAATGGTGGCAATTAAGTAGAACTACGCACACAGGCTAATCCTGTTGCATGTTTTTTAAACATAAAATAAAATCTTGAAAGGGCATTATTCTTCATAAGTTTGGTGGTCTGTGCATGTTTCAGCCCAGCTTTTTGCAAGAATCAGTATGCTTGAGACAAAGGGAGTAAGACTAAAGTTTTCTAAACAGACCAAGTTGGTTGTATGGTTGTTGGGTACAAAGGGTCAGACTCTGCGCATGAAAAGGTAATTAACCAAACAAACTTCATCTGATCTGCTGCACCACTTGGGCAAACTGCTAGAGAGCAAAGGTGCAGATGGGCAGGTGTTATGTGAAGAAAGTGGTAATGAAAATACTCAACAGCACTGTTTGTCTAGCAGAAATGGTGTTACGTGTCATGACACAGGCAGAAGAAAAGCATACGATTCCAGACCTTTCTGAAAATTAATCTTTTCAGTTAACTTGTGAAATTACTTCTGGAATTACCACAGTTGATACAAACATCTGTGAAGATGTCAAACACAGCAGATTCAGTGCAGAAAATAATTTTGTTGCAGATGAAATATATAGCAGATATATAAACGATTTGATCAAATCATTATTCAAAAGCACCTTATTGTGCAAAATACTTCTATTACTAACCTGCACAATTCATTCTCTTCACACATATGGATTACATTCAGGCACGATGGGGCTGGAACTGCAGTAACTGCACAAGGCTTGCCATGGAGAAGTTCTTTGGCTCTGTGGCAGGATTCATCATGCTGGATACAATCACAAAATATCATCATTTGAGCAACTTCGAAAGGCATGTTTTGATAGAAGAACCTTATGGCTGCTCGACATTCTTCCATGTTGCACTTCTTATTTACTGAGCAAACTTTTAGGTACAGGGACAACTGTTTGTTACATACTTCATCTTCAACGCACTCCCTGTTCACATCCAAACAGGTTCTATTTGTTGTGTACACTAAAAAGAATAACAGTTTTAAAATGAAATCACAAGAAAATTTTTCTCAAGTGACGACTGGTAGTCATCCTGTCTGCAACATTCCCTGTAAAAACAAGTCTGACTCCCAAAAATTCGGATCCAGCTCTTCCAGTAATGCTTCTTTTAAGCCTATTGCGTAATCTCCATATTTCTCTCATCTACTGCTTGGCCCTCATAAACAACCCTCCTGAAACTGCTGAAATCTCCATTGTTATGCTGGGCTATGTAATAAGTAATGAAGAAGAGAATATAAACAGCATTTTTGTGCTTTCAAAGTTAGTTTAGATATTTCTAGACTGCGCTGTAAACCTTCCAAAAATATCTAAAAAATTCTGCCCCTAAAATGTTTATGGTATAAGTTTTGCCCCTGTAAATTTAAGAGGATCACAATTATTACCTGGCATTTTTGAGTTCTTATCTACCCAGTAGCCTAACTGAAAATATGTTGGATCTATTGACTCCCTGATCATTCATTTGAATGAAAAGTATTAATTTTAATCTCAAGGTACATTGTACACTATCTGAAAACAGAACTAAAATGATTTATTACCATTCATAAGTAAATTTAGACTTACGTTGTTTTGAGAGAGCAGATAAACCCCATTGTAATTTTGTTTCCATACTAACATTGTCTAGAAGAAAAAGATATAGATACAGGCATAAATGATAAATCATGTCTCAGCTTAGCTTTTCAACTTTAAAGTATTGGCTGTCTTGCTTGCACAGTGCCAGTAATAAAAAGGAACAAGAATAAAACAAATTAGTTTCACTGAGTAGAACAAATTCTAAACCCTCAGTTGCATATATTCGTAAGTTTTGGGATCAAAGCACAGTTTATCAAAGGCCGCTGATAACATTCATACATTTACATAATTACAGAACCTGTAAACTCAAGAAGAGTTTTTTAGAGCTTCTCAGTGCATTATAAAGTCAGATTTCTTGTGAATAAATAAAAAACAGAGACCTTAATGTGTTCATCAGTGGACTAGTTTTCAGGTTGAACCAGGTTCTTGTCATGACCTAAAGTCAAGGCAGCCAGACAATTTTTGCTATTAGAAAATTATTGTTAATGTTCTTATACTGTTTCTAGTCATAGAGAAAAACTAAAATGGACTGATTTGGATCAGGTTGTATCAAATTAACATATTGAAGGACAGTAGTATTTGCACCCAGGCTATCATTTTTCTATCATATTGTGAGTTCATTTATAAACAGGCCTTTCAAAATGAACTAATTTTCAATGTTAAACCGCAAATTATTAAGAAAATCTTTTTCACAGACTGTGGACACTACTGTTATGAATGAAAACATTCAGACTGCTGGAATAACACTAACCTGTGTCACTGACCAGATTTTTCTCATCATCAACATCAGCATTATAGTCATCATCATCATTGTCATCATCATGTCCACTGCGTGCTGAAGCTTGGCTCTCTTGAGAGTATTGTAAACAACGGTTGTTAAATATTCCCTTCCATATTTTAATGCATCTCATCTGAAGTGGCTCTGAGCACTTGCACTGTCCCAGAACTGTTTTCATAAGTTCCTTCCATGCTGACAAACACTCCTGGTTGACCATTGGAAACCTGCACTTTGCTGCATCTGCCTGGCACGCTCTCTGGAAGCTCCTGTACAGGGCAAAGCAGGAAGGGTCCTCTCGACAGCGTTGTTTTGCAATACGGCAATCGTTCTCCAATTCTTCTGAGTGCCTTTTGTCTTTGGGGTTTCTGCGCTGCCTAAAACTCAGTTCAGTGTCTGATCTTGAGAAAGATTCCAAATATTCTGTACAAATAGGTACAAACAGAGATATAAATCAAATGGGAGATGGAGCATCATCACAGGTCAGCACAAAACACCGGAAAACTGTCTTAATGCAATACAATAAATGAAACAGCCCTAGTTTCATTCTGAGTTTTATATAAACACATAATAATTTCAGAGTCTTGCAGACTAATGAATCTTCCTTATGCTTACTGTTAGCTGTATAGTACAGTTCCCTTTAACAATTCATCTGCAAAACAGTAGTAAAAGAAATTCTCACTAAAATGACTGCATATAAAGGGATACATTTCACAGAATTTTAACCACCTACAGATTGGACATATCATGGATTATCATTTTAATCCAGCACATAACTTGTAAAGAGAAAATCACAATGCCAGTACATGGTTAATTCATTATCTGAAATAGTAATTTAAGTTAGACAGTAAGAATTACTCATTAAAGTACCTACCAACACTATACGCTAGCATTTGTAGGTAAACTCAACACTACTGTAACTCCATATGAACTTTTTTCCTATGCTAGTGAGAAATGTCATCTCAATCAGCAAAAACGTACAAAATTACTTCATTTTGCTAGAAGCAAAAGCAACTGCTCCAATGACATCAATGTCAGTTTTAGATACCCGGCCCTCTTGTCTGGGGAAAGGGGTAACAGATCAGGATATTATTTCCTCCACAATAAAGCCATATATTCTACTACAATTTGATGTATGCTGTTTGATGCCAGCAGGGAGTGACAGTTCAGTGCCAAGAATCAACTTTGGAGCTCAGTTTCCAGACTGTCATTGACGGGTTGATTTTAGCTTTCTTGTGTCAGCTTTGCTAATCATTATGCCAGGAGACACTGGATCACAAACTGCAGTTTCTTCATGCACTGAGTAATTCTCAATTACAGAGATAGACTTTCTGAAGGCATAAGAGTTCTCAGAACAACAAAAAATAAACTGAGAGGAGCTGGGCCCATTGATTACAACACAAATTTTAAAAGATGCATTTTATACATTATGTACAGCTTTATAGAATCATAGAATCATAGAATCATAGAATCATAGAATCATAGAATCATAGAATCATAGAATCATAGAATCATAGAATCATAGAATCATAGAATCATAGAATCATAGAATCATAGAATCATAGAATCATAGAATCATAGAATCATAGAATCATAGAATCATAGAATTGATTGGGTTGGAAAAGACCTCAGAGATCATTGAGTCTAACCCTTAGTCCAACTCCAGTCCGTTTACTAGATCAATCTCAGTTTAAAAACCTCCAGGGACGGTGAATCCACCACCTCCATGGGCAGGCCATTCCAATGCCTGACCACTCTCTCTGTGAAGAATTTCTTTCTAATATCCAGCCTAAATTTCCCCTGGCAGAGCTTAAGCCCGTGCCCCCTTGTCCTATTGCTAACTGCCTGGGAGAGAAGACCAATCCCCACCTGGCTATAACTTCCCTTCAGGTAGTTATGAAGGTGGTAACTATGTTTCCTACATCCAGTAACCTCTCCCAGATGTAGTGAAAGTGCTCCTGCAACACAATGTGACACTGCACCACTGTGCATCCCCATTCCCTCACACTCCCATTCATAAGGTGGTTGGATGTGTCTCTATACATAACCTAAACGCAATGGTGCTCAAACCTCCTTGAAAACACACATTGTGTTTTCACTCTTGCTTTCCAGTGGATTGAGTAGAGCCTTAGAAACTATCTGAATTTATCACATGCATTTTATTGGTTTTGTTTATTTTAAAGCAGACATGGCATTTCTTTCATAGAGTGTATCATAGAAAAGACAAAACTAACTTGGCAGGGGAATTCTCAGATTTGAGAAATATGTAAAGAAACTTGAATCCAGTTAAAATGGGGGTTACAAAATTGCTTGGTTTGGTCTTCATAATTAAAACTTTATGTTTAGTTACCTTTATTGATGCTGCACTGTTTGCCAAGCAAAGTCGTGATGCTAGAGATATTGTCTGTAGTGCAGACACAGTTTTTAAATTCTGGGTATTCATCAGCCAGGACCTGGATGATTCTATTACATCCAACAGTGTCTTCTGCCTTGCACTTATTACCTAGAACTCACCATTAAAATTATAATGTTGTTAACGTTTATGAGCGCTTAAGGGATATGTTTCCATAAAACAATTTAATTGAAGCACAAAAATAATATGCTTTGCCAACAGGAGATGGCTTGCACCTAATTTTGTTTGAAAACCTGTCATAATTTACAAATTTTAAATAATATTCAGAATAATATAATAAAGTTGCAATTACAATATTACCTTCTTTTATTTGATCTGACCCATTACCAGAATATCAGTTCTCATTTACAAAATACATAAAACCTTTAACTCATACCTTTTATTCTAAGTAGATGAGGCACAGAGACCAAATTGAAAAGGTGCAAAGGAGTGGAGTGGCACATCCTGAACTGAGACCCTGAGAGACTCATCTTGGTCCTGTGTAGAAATGAGGCGCCTGGTATAGGGATAGGAATTCACAGTGCAGGCTAAGGCACTGCCACACAACAGAGTATGAGGGAGAGGACACAGACAGCAGACCCAGTCCTGTGATAATGGTGATGCTAACACCAAGCTGAGGAGATGTCAGCACCAACCCAGATTCTCTCCCGTCAGGATGGCACGAGCCTACAAATGCCATTTAGATATACCACTGGACAGCTACTCTACAGAACCACTTTATTGCCTAAGATTGATAACAAATTTAAATTAGTCCAAGAATAATCTGATTTTTAGGTTTTTTTAATAATTAAAAAAAGGGAGAAGTTAACATAAAAAAACATGCAGAAGCCCTAGCTTGCCAGCCCAGTTTGAGGCCCATTGCTTGTGTGTGCACTTGGACTCAATGATAAAGACACTCACACAGACTGTCAGGTCATATTTTCCTTGTATGTGTAATAAAAATAAAGAGCATGTACTAGTTTGTGTAGAAAGGTAAATCAATCAACCCTCCACTTTATGAGCTAAAAGTTTTTCTAAGTATTTTATTATTTTTCATTAAGAAAGTTACACATCACTTAAGAAAGTTACATAAAAAGCTGATTAATACCATTTAAGAAAATTTTATTTTGTTAAAGCCATGATCTACCTTACAAAAACAGGTAGGCAGGTACCCAAACCAGCACATTTGCTCTCTTTGCCTCATAAATAGATAGTGTCTCACAATATGTCAGATAAGGAGTATGTGGCTCATGAGATCCAAGCAGATCACAGGGCAGCACGAGGATCAGTTTTAGTCTACTGACCACATCGGCTATTTTCTCTGCCCTGTGAACATTTTTGTCTGCCTTCCTGCTTCCCCACTAGCCTGGAGCAGCAGAGACTGTGCACTCCAGTAAAACTGCAAAGTGAGAAGCCATGTGTTACCACCACCATGGGCAAGCTTGAATGTGATTAGAGTTTTAACATCATTTATATGTTGTTGTCATATAAATGTTGTCATATATATGGTGGAAAGCAATCTAGGCGAAGTTCTGCAAGAGGAAATTGCATTTTGCCTGTGCCTGAAGGAACAAGAATCAGCTATTCCAGAACGCACATCCACATCCTGCCACCCCTTTTTCGAACAGTGTCTGCACTGCCCTTTCTGCAGTTGCTGTTGCTTGGGGGTGTATCAAAAAATGCTACAGGGGAATGTCACAGGCCAGCAAGAGCCACAGTTCTCAGCCTCTGTTCCCACTTCACCCCTTGTATAAACAAAGGAGGAGGTGATGGTGCCTGGGCTTGCCTATATCTCTCCAGTCACATTTTCAACTTGCCTCCTGAATTTTCAGAAGTAGAGCATGACCCTGACCCTTAGCCTTCACACTTTCAGTAGCTGAGGAGATCAGAAGATCTACTGAAAGTCATCGACATGGAATACTCCCTCACCAAGAAACTAGAGTGGAAATAATATGGTGACATGGGAACTATGGAGGCTCAAGAAGGTGGGTAGATATTCTCCTCTATGTTTTATCAAATGAGTAAGGGATAATAGAAGAATTTCAGGAGAACAAATTTCATGGGTAGAAAAAAGAGCAACAAAGATCGGGAGCGGCTTGGGCAAAGATTACCTTATTCACAAAATTTATGACAGTCTTCTTCAAGATCCTGAGGACACTTCAAGGGTGGAGATGAGTAGAGGTAGAAGAACAAAACCCACAAGACCCAGTATATCTTATACAGCACCCCAGCCTCACTGAGCTCACCTGTGTTCATGACACTAACATGTCATGGTCAGAAGTCAGGTACAGGGCTGAGTTCAGAATGGCCCCAGGTGTCGTGAGCTGAGTCACAGCAGCTGACAACCAGGTGTGAGAGGAAGGTTGTGGGGCTACGAACATACAGACAGCACAGACAGAATCAGGAAGCACATCAGATTTATGGGGTTCCCTTGCCTGACTTCTTGAAAATTGTGTAGAAATAACCTATTATCAGTATTGGTCTGTTTGTACACTGTATTGATTCAGCTGTGATGAACAGTAGAAAATATTATATTGCTGGTTTTCAATTATTGCTGCTTTACCACTGATTAGTTCTAAGTAATATATTTTATCTCATACATATGCTTCCAAGGCATTTCCAAAAAAAATGCCCACCTAACCTAATGTTTGGCAGTCATTATCCATAATTAGATTTATTTATAGGTACCTAATTTATGTACATGGGACCACAGAGCAAAAGATAGAGGTCTTGATAATCACGCAATTAACTTTGAGGTTACAGTCTGAGGGACTGAGTTTTTGAACTCATACCACAGAGTAGGAGTGTAATAATCATTTGCAGTTAGGTTTTGCATAAAGAAACTAACAAAACAAATATTTTCCCCATTGGCTATTACCTTCAAGTAACACATCTGTGCTCAGAACTGAAGGGCCTTTTCCATTCCTACAGTTCATCCGTGAAGTTTTTAGACTTGCACGTGACAGACAGTATAATGTTACTCTTACTAATAATGCTTCTGGTAGATTTTATCTCTGTTTCTGTGGGCTCTCTAAGAGGTACCATCGGCTGTCTGACTGGATTTACATGCTCTGGGATCATGGTACCTAATAAGCACATCTAGTATAATTTGTCCTAGACCCAACACAATACCTGAGTGCTCTGGAATGCTGGAGAGTCCTTGCCAAAAGCTATTATCCTAAGGAAACATACAGATGCAAAACCAAACAAGCAATCACAAGCAGAATTTATTTCTGTACAGTTTCTCTGGCCGAGTTACAAATACCTTTAATATCAATGAGTAAGTATATAGGATAAGTACGACAAGTCCGGTTGCAAAAGGCACAGCAGAGAGACTCCCCAGGTGGCAACAACTGGACGCGATTCTTTCTGCGTTGTCTTTTCTCCTCGAGAGTGATCTTGCGCGAGATCTCAAAGGAGGCAGCAGCATTATAGATGATGTGTGTCCAGGCCTCCCAATTGGAAGCCAGAGCAGACCAGTGATGATGGTTAATATGGCCAAGGCTGAGATGTTGTTTCAGGGAGTCCTTTTATCTCCTTTTCGGGGCTCCTCTCTTGCAGCAGCCAGTGGCAAGTTCACCGTAGAGCACGATCTTAGGGAGGCAGTGGTCCTTCATCCTGGAGACGTGCCCTGCCCAAGGCAGCTGTGTTCTCAGCAGCATGGCCTCGATACTTGTGACTGCTGCTTGTTCAAGAACAGACGTATTGGTCACATAGTCCGTCCAGTGGATATTGAGGATTTTATGGAGGCAGCGTTGATGGAACC
>VYXB01002622.1:738601-751352 GCA_013397135.1 Pachyramphus minor | reverse complement strand
CCGCGCCGGGCACAGCGCCCCGCCCGCCCCGCCGCACCCGCGCCTCGCCCTCCGCCTGCCGCAGGGCGGCCGGGCTGCGTCCCCCTGAGGAGTGGTATTTTCCCTGGTATTTTTCCACGGGATGTGGCACTCCGTCCGCGTTCAGCTGTCACTTGATTTCCAGGGAAACTAATAGAGCAAGTCGTTGGCTGCTGCCTGTAAGCTCTTTAGAAAATGCCTGTTGCTGTGTCCGGTCATCCTCTGCAAGCACTTTTCAACACGTTTTAGAAGTGAATTTGTTTGTTTTCATCTCAGGTATGGAACAGGACCGTGATCTGCAAAGGAGAGAGGAGATCTGTAGAACATGTTAGACTCAGACCAGGGGAACAACTGACCAGTCTATAATCTAGATACAGACTGGATTATGAGTCTAACTTCAGGAGTTTCACTAAAGTACATCAAAAAACAGTTTGCCATTCAAAAGTCAGTAGCTGACTTGGTACTCAATGAAAAATAAATCAACCATAGTGCATGCAATCATACACCTGCTGGCTTCAGTGTGTGCTCTTTGCTTTCACACTGAAAGGAGGGAAAACAACCGATCCCTATTGATTTCTCCGTGCTACTCGTGAATCTTGTGTTCACTACAGAACACTTTTGACTGGATTTGGTCCTTGAATGCTTAAAACAAAAAGATATAATAAAACTTTCAGGTTATCTATCAAAGAGATATGGTGGTTGAAATCCTTTCCCTATTGACAAAGCAAAACTTGACCCAAGCCCAGCCTTATTTTTTGTTTAGCTCAGAAAAAATCAATCTTGCATATAATATTATTTTTAACACTATTTTTAGCTTATTTATTTTATTGCATTATTTATTTAAATTCCTAATGACAAAATTGCTAAATATTTGTTTGGTTTTAAATTGTATTCAATAAATAATATATTACTTCACCGAATATATCCAACAGCCACAGAAAAACCTGTAGAAGTAGAAAGAACAATCTGAGAGATGAATATAATTTTAGCTGCAAGACAAATTTTAGGTTTGAGAGCTAACTTGGTCTTGGCCTTAAACCGTAATAACATGCAGCAGTATGTTATCATACAGTGAGGGCTGAATTGAGCTAATATTTAGTGTAGTTTCCCTGCTATAAAGCACTTACTGGATTAATAACATGGATTTTTATATTAACATGGGGTTTTGGTATCAACAATTTTGATAATATTAGAGAATGAGATGGTACCATCTATGCAGTCCAGAAGAAAAGGAAAAAAAAATGCCTTTTTGGAGGTGGAGAGGAGGAGATATTATCTTGCACTCATTGTGACTGCAGGACACAAGCTTATCACTACAGTGACAACAGGAAAGGAGAAACAGGTCAAGATATCAGACCTCCAAGGCTATGAAATAGATTGAGAGACAAAGTACCAGAATGGCAGTGGCAAAACGATTTGTATCTGCAGAAACAAATATGTTGTGATTTAAACTCCATGTTCAGCGCTGCTGTGGCCAAACAGAAACAATGGCATGAGAACTCCATTTCTATGCTTCTGAGGAGCCAGTGGCAATAAAACCCAATTAAGGCTCAGCTTTCAGATAATTTTCAGTATTTGTACACTGGATAAGAAATGCTCATCCATCACCTTTTTTTTTTTTTTTTTCCCCGATGGATAAGAAGTCCAGAAGTTCCTTCAAGATGCTTTAATTTGTTTCACATGCAAAGAGCATTACATTCCATATTGCTCTTAAAATCTTACCCTCTCTTCTCACAGCCATTTCAATCTCCATTAATAACTACTGTTCACTATTTGGTTTATTTCTCCCAGTGATTATTTTAATTAAAAAAGAAATACATCTGGTTAATATTTTGAATGTATCCAATGGATCTTTCTGGAGTAAAAGGCCCTAAAACTGGCAAAAAAACCTCTACCACTGTTATACACGAGAAGCCAACGGATTTTTAAATGCCTATGGAGTTGTTGCAATGAAATGGGGCCTGAAAACATATCAGAGCTAAAGAAGAAAAAGTCTAGGTAGTTCTCAAATTTTGTAAAACTAAAGAAATAAAAACATGAGTATTTGCATAAAAATATTTATTTCATAAAATCTAGAAATTTTTGAATGAAAAGTCTTAATAACCAAATCTCAAGTCTTAAAATAACCAAATCTTTATCTTGATAACCATATTTAAGCAATTTTTAACTTGATAACCCTAGTCTGTGGCAGGAAGTTCATAGTCCTTAGTTAACACTCTCTAGCTATCCTTAGAATTTCAACTCTTAGATAAGCTCTGATTGTATCATTTGTGTCTGAAAGATATGCTATTCACTCAACAAAAACTGTCCAGAGAAACACCCGGAATCATTTGTTAATGTTGCATCTTTTATTTATTTTCTCCACATAAAAAGTACTGTAAAGTTAAAGCTATGGCTAAAAGAAAGTCCTAAAAATGTTGGAATATTTTAATTTTGGAGATCTAAGTGAAAACAAGAAAAGAGAAAAAAGATAACAAAAGAGACATTTTCTATTACAAAAGAGAAAATTAAGGCCAGAACCTCCATTTCTAAGATGGCACAGAAGACCTGCAGGAGCCCAAAACTCCCAATGACCTTTAATGATGTTCTTGCCTCAGAACTGACTTAACAAACACAATTCGTCCCCCTGGCATTAAGGTAGCAGCAAAAAGAAGACAAGTTGTGTTGACAGGTGGTATTCACCCCCCTTTAGAAAGATGCTACTTAGGACTTTTCCATGAGTATCACTAACATTGTTATTTTAGTTCTTTATTTCCTGGAGCAGGTGAGAAATACTCTACCCTTTCCCTCCCTGTGAATCTCACAGGGATCTGAGCAACACACCTGACAAGGCATAAGAAGTCTGCTGGTCTTTTGTGTGAGACCTTTTATGTTTGAAAAGTATACATACTCCCCTTCTTTGCTGTGCAAGTTTTCTTAGTAACCAGGTACTTTCTACATTCTTTCTCTCTCTTCAAGCAAAAGTTAAAAATACATTTTCTGAAATGAAAGTGTAGCCTTCCAAAATTGGGGCATAATTGACATTTTGTGTCTCAAATAAATGATTACTGAGAATTATTTTGTATCCAGGTTACTATACTTGTCTTAATTATTTTTTAATTTTTTACTTGCTTATATGAAAACAAAAGAAAAACTTAGAGGACTTTTCAAATTCCATTTTCCTATTTCTGTAATGTTTTAATTCAGCAGCTGTTTGTTCAATCATTTCAAATTATATAGAAAAAAAATATATCTTGTTCCCCAGTTTAAGAATTCTATATTATCTGTGGTTGGAGAACAAAAATAGCCTTTTAATGGTAAAGGAATTGCAATAGCTATGAAATCAAATCCTGCTATGCTTTCCACAATTATTTGGGTTTTCTTTTCTTAGAAGAGACAAAGTAAAATAATTTCTTGAAATAACATTGACATAATAGGTATACTCAAACATTAGGCTTACACATAGGAATATAGAAATTCCTATTACTTTATTTTATATTTAAACATTCTTTCCATTTAGATATTTCTCTTTATTATTTTTTAATTGAAAAAGAGTATTCCCCTTTTTTAATAGAAAACTTTAATATTTAAATGAATGCAATTTTTTTTTTCTCTCACTTAACACCAGTGTAAACAGGGAGCAATTGCAACAATGTCAAGTAGAACAGCTGTTGGGGGAGGCTAAAGCATAAAGTGATTAAGCACTTCATAAAACTATAGCTGCCATGATAGATAATACATTGCATGATATTAGATCAAAGCAAAAACTAGGAAAAATATTTACAAAAGTTATTCAAATAACACCTAGTCTGTGAATAATTGGCTTTTCAAAAAACATTTGAATACGTGAGACTTTGTTCTATGTCAGATGCTTTTTAGAGGAAAAAAATTCCTTCCTCCCATTTTACCCTTTCTTTTGAAAAATCTGAACTGAAATGCAAGAATAGTGTCACAGGGTAATTTTGACAGATTAGCCTTTTTCTAACCAATAGGCCACATTTATCTAGTAAACTAAGTCTCCAGTGATGCACCATCTTCATCCTTTAAAAGGAAAATTACAATACACAGTAGGAAGCCCCAGGCCAGGGATATTATCCCGTAATGGGAAAATGTATGAGTCAGTGCTTTATCTATCAATCTAAGGAGATATCACCTCTATAATTTCCAGAGATAAATATTTTATTTCAGTTGTTGAAAAATCAACATTTTCTTGGCATATAGATTTGTTAATTGATTGTATCTTATTAATTTTAGTATCAAACAGCAGTTGAGAGAGAAATCAAGAAAACAAGAAAAATAACCAATGTTTCCTAAAGATCTTCAGAGATCTTATGGAACAACACTTGCAGATATTATGGACTAAAATAAGCTACAAAAGTTAAAATGTCCTGTTATTCCGGGGTGCTGACACTTGTTATTCCTATTGGCCTGAGTAGGAATTTTGAGCCTATAGCACCACTGAGCATCTCATAAGTTTTACTTAAATAGTTACTTTTTAGGCACTCAAGTCTCAAGAAAAAAAGAAAGGCTTTTAGTGTAAATTTATGAAAACATATGTGACTTTCAGCACTTTGGGTTCATGCTTTAGAGCTCTGTGCTTGGAAAAGTAATGTGGACTCTCCCAAAATCAATCGGAAGTGAAAGTTCCATAATGAACATAGAATTCATAGAAATCATTTATAGAAAGAGGATATAAATAAATAATGTTTGAGACTTCTTTCAAATACTTAGATTTCTTTATATGATACATTTTAGAACATTCCACAGCATCTAAAATATATAAAAATAAATATCTACAGTATTTACAAAGTATGATACAATACAATCTTTAAAAAGACTTGTAAAGACATGTTCTTTAGCTCATACTGAGGTAAGTAGGTTTCTGTAAGACTGAGAAAAAATAGGATAGGCAGTTTTGAAGGAATCCCTTTGTCCCGTTGTTGTAGTCTGTACCACACCTAAAAGCATGTGCCACCCTCTGGTGGTTGTAGTGTATCGAGCCAAAGTCATCCTTGCTGTAACTCCATCGAGGTAAGTTTTGTAATGCTAGGGATGAATTTATCCCACTCTACATTCTCTGTGTTAAGAGTGTCTTCTGCAGAAACCCTCATGGCTTCATCTATATTTGAAGTCACGTTCATTCCTGGTATGTGGAGATGCAGTTCCATTGATTTTGATGGGTTGAGCGCAGCTGGGATATCTGTAGGAAAAATAAAGATTCTAAGATCACTTTACTGTTTATATTAGGTAGCTGACTGACTCACCCTCTGATTGTCACTCTCTGGACACTATGCAGGTGATGGCCTATTAACAAAATGGTCTTCCAGAAAATGTTCAAAATTGCGTTTGCAAATTTTAAGTGAAAGCTTCTTGACTGAAGACTAAGGGCATTTCTGATGCATAAACTTTGATTTTGTTGTTGTTTTGTTTCTTTCTTTGTTTTACTTTTAAACATTTTAATGTTCTATTACTACTTATTTAATATGCACTGTCTGGTAAATTGCCCTGTGGTTCCTTATCCAGATGCCACTGTGACCAGCAGACCACTACAGCTTCCTGCTTACAAGTCAGTCATGGAATCATTGATAGTTTGGGTTGGAAAAGACCTTTAAAGACCATCTAGTTTAACCCCCCTGCCATGAGCACAGGACAGGCAGAGAGAAGATAATTATAATAAATAAGAGACAAAGAGTAAAACATAATCTATGGGTACACTTTCATCTGGGTTTCCTGGTTGTAACTTTGCTTGTGCCATACATATAGGCAATACTATTGAAATCAGGCAAAAAACCCACATTCCTTCTGTAGTAAGTGAAAAGTGACTTCCCAGCTGTTCCTGAACACATGCAATAACCTACCCAACAGGAAAAAGAACATAAAATGTTGGAAAAGAAATTAATGTGAATTTCTTATTTGATCAGCCTAACTCACACCAGAATGCATGCTAAGCAGATAATTTGAAATAGTAAAAGACATACAGGTAGTTCAACCTGTACACACGATTTTGGTTAAAATCTTTGTCACGAAATATGCCACAACTTCAGATAAATAACTCAGAGTAGAATACAGCTGTTTATAAACAAATTCCAATTACAGGGAAAATTATTTTCATAATTTCAGGTAATTGTTCTTTATTTAATTAGGAGTCTAAAGGAAGTAGGATTCAAAGAAAATATTTATATAGAATATGATTAATTTATCCCCTCCCCAACTGCAACACAGGTTTTGAAATGAATGCGATGAAATTTTGTTTCATAAATATATAACCAAAGTTGTAGCATATTCTATAAAACATTTCTCTTAGTTTACTTTTCTTGTAATCAGTCCTTAACTGTGAACACCTTTTTCTCTCTGTGTGCTCATATCCAAATATTGTTGTATGCACAATTAGATTTTACTTTCACAGGAACAAAAGACATAGGGGACAAGTACAGTAACAACAGGTAACAGGTGCAGTACCATTTGATGGAATTGTGTTTATGTTGGTCAATACAACGTGTTCTGCAAGTTTTGAAATGTTATCAAAATTGCTGATCTGGGTGGTCAAGGACTTCCGACTTTCTGTACTGGCATGACCTCTGGTGAACCGTTCGTTATGGTGGCTGCCAAAGATGCAACAGGAAAATGCTGCTTTAAATTCTTCTCTAAATTTCCCTGTCAATCATAAAAAGGACTCATGAAAAAAATTATACTATAAACCACATTTCATCCAACTTCATAGATTAGAAAAAAAAAGGAGCTATCTAAAGCAAAATAGCGCAAATCACCCAGACGCTCTTCTCATGCAGAAGTAGGAAATAATTTCATCATCTTGGAGAAGACAGAAGAAAGATGACTTTTCTAAGAAGATATGTGAGATGTGGTGTGAAGACTGAATTATTCTTGGCTAGACAGGATGGACAAACTAGAATGATTAATGGAATGGGCCTTCTCTGCTGTTGTTTGTTGAGGCAGCCTGTGTAGGTCCTCTGTTTCAGGATGTAGGTTCCTGAACAGCATTCTGGAATACTTCTTTCTCTCCACATTTCCTACCAAGACTTGGTAGTCTGTTGATTTATTAAATATATAACAAAAAAAATTAATTGAGCAATCATAGGTTTATGAAATGAGAGAGCATGGCTAATTTGTGTTTCAGCATTAATATATTTGAAAAGAAGATTCAAAGTGTTCAACAGCCCATTAGTCTGCTTTTGGGGCTCAGAGGAAATTGTTCAGATCATCCTCACACTACACACCACAAAAAAACTACAGTGGGCAAATGCATAGTGAGAATCAATGTAGTTTTGCCTCCCTCTGTTCAGCTGCAATACGGCTTTAGGTCCTTTGCAGCTTTGGCTGCAATAAAATTTAGGCCCTGATTTTCCTCTCCATAGCCAAATGATACAAATATGGACAAAGACAAAATTGTACCAATAAGTAAACAGCATCCTGGCTGGTTCTTTGGCCTTGAACCTAGTTGGCACAATCTGGTCGTGCAAGTACTATTTAAGACTCACTATTAAAAACCCCAATACCTACATACAACATTCTGGCCAGGGGCAGCCCCTGGATTGTGCTACCTCCCAGACAGTATCCAGGGAGTGTTTAGTGGAACAGTAATTGTTTCAGATCAAAGTAATGCCAGGAACTTCTCTACCAAATTAATGTCATGGACAGTCATATTCAAGCAGTTGGACTCAGGCCCTGGCACTGTCCAGGTTTGTTATAGGTAGATAGTCTGAAGGTAATGGGATACTTCAGGCAACTTGTTCCAGGAAGAGGGTCTAGCTCCCACTGGAGGAGCTGAGCTGATGTTACACAGTCATTAATCTTATTTGCTATGGCTCATTACATTCAAACTATACATTAAACTTGAATTCTAGGTAACTGTAACTTACCACTGAGGAAGTTATAAATAATAGGATTGGCTGCACTGTTTGCATATACAAGCCAGTGTGAGAATGTGAACCAGGCATATACAGTTTCTCTGTCGTCAGCATGATTAAACATCCCCAAAACCCTACAGAAAGAGAAAAGCAAACCTGAAAGATTGCAAAATTAGAAATCACGCAAAAAGATTTTACAACTTCTAGCCTAATTTTATCTCTGATGACCTATTTGTGGTATCATAGAGAAGCTGATTCAACAGTACTCTTTCTTGAGAGAATAAAGTCCTCTCCCCTACCCTGAGCCTCCTGTCTTGGTGGTTTAGCACAACAGAGACCATTGGTACTTTACTTTGCTATAGTACAGATACACAACTTTTCTGCCAAGTAACCAAAGTCATCTGGTGTCAGATAAGCCAAGAAAAGATGGAAAAAGTTGCTTTTGATCTACTCATCATTGAAGTTCCTGGCTCTAGGCCCACTCTCCAATAAATAGGGACTCTGGAATTGAAAAGGCACGTAACTGGCCCCAACCCTGAGGCTATAGTAGCAGCTTCTGTCCTCCAGAGAAATTGGTATTTTCTCACACCTCATTTTTGCCATTTCAGTGAAAATCTAACTCTGGGCCTACTCTGCTGTTGTTTGTTGAGGCAGCCTGTGTAGGTCCTCTGTTTCAGGGTGTAGATTCCTGAATAGTGTTCTGGAAATACTTCTTTCTCTCCACATTTCCTACCAAGAATTGAGAATGAAAAGTACTTAAATTAGGCCTCAGGAAAAGGCCAGAATTGAGTGGGATGTATTTAAGCACTGAAACTATTCCTTAAAAGCTAAAATGTCCCAATAACATTCCAATGAAAAAGGCACAAATAACAGGCTGGTTATTTTTTAGGATATTTAAATCTTCTGCTATATGCAGTTATTTATTGGTATGCCAGAGGGATCATGAGATGTAACTTTACCAAAGTCTGCCTATCAGGCACTGTACAAAAAACAAGAGTGTACACCATTATATAGAATCATAGAATCACAGAATAAGATGGGTTGGAAAGGACCTCGGAGATCATCAAGTCCAACCCTTGATCCACTACCACTGCAGTTACTAGACCATGGCACTAAGTGCCACATCCAGTCTTTTCTTGAATACCTCCAGCGATGGAGACTCCACCGCCTCCCATAGCAGCCCATTCAAGTGCCTGATTACCCTCTCTGTAAAGAATTTCTTCCTAATATTTAACCTAAACCTCCCCTGGCAGAGCTTGAGCCTGTGCCCTCTTGTCTTACTGTTGGTTGCCTGGGAGAAGAGACCGACCCCCACCTGGCTACAACTTCCTTTCATGTAGTTGTAGGGAGTGATGAGGTCTCCCCTGAGCCTTCTCTACTCCAGGCTAAACAACCCCAACTCCCTCAGCCTCTTCTCGTAGGGCTTGTGTTCAAGTCCCTTCACCAGCCTGGTCGCTCTTCTCTGGACCTGCTCCAGCACCTCAATGTCCTTCCTGAACTGAGGGGCCCAGAACTGGACAAAGTACTCCAGGTGTGGCCTCACCATTGCTGAGTACAGGGGCAGAATCATATACCAAATGAACAGGAGAAAAAAAGGATAAAAAAGGAAAGTACAGCTTCATAAGGCTATATTGAATTAAAAATCATATAAAAAAATTTTACAACTTCTAGCTTAATTTTACCTCTCATGACCTATTTGCAGTATCACAGAAAAACAATTTCAGGTTAACTGAAAGGGTTAGCCTAAGGTCTAAAAATTGTACATGAGGGCCTTAGGTTTGAACGCAGAATTTCATAGTCCTTGGAGCCAAGCCACAACACTACACTCTGCTGCTAACCTTCAGCTGCTGCTTTAGGTAACTGCACTTCCATGGGTGTATTTACAGGCACCAAGCTGTAATCCCATGTAAATAACAAGGTTTAATGAGGAGACAGGCTAGATCATTTTCATGAGGAAGAGCTTGCTAATAAGGGTTCCACAATGAGCCTTTAGTTTAAGTACTATGGCTAGGTTATATATGCTATTTTCTTGCAATTGTATGCTTATTTTCCATTTCTTTATGAAGCAATAAGTAAGCTTATCCTTCAAAAGTATTTGCAAGAATAAAAGGAATCTCATAATAGAGGATTGTTTTTAGATAGAAAGCTGTACCAAGTGTTTACATTTTGGGATAAACTTTACCTTTTCAAGACATTGAGGATGCTAATTGGTAGATAACAAAGCGCAAAAACCAGGAGGACAACCATTAGCATACGTGCTGTTTTTCTTCTTGCATGAATCTGTTTTATTTCAGCTGCCACAGCACTAATCTTTGACTTTGTTGATTGTCCCAGCCCTCGGGGCTGTGCTGAGGGCTGCAGAGGCTTCCATTTTTTCTGAACAACAGAAGAAGTTCCTGGGATCTAAGAAAGACCCAAAAAAAAAAAAAGGGGACATTTTGAAAAACATTTGAAAAACTGGTATGTAGATATAACAAGAAAAATAGACATGTTGGCATACACAATGTAAGCTCACAGGGATAAATAGGAGTTTTTAATTAAATTAATTGACATAGCTGCAAGAAATAAACTTCATTTCAGACACACTAGAAGAACTGCATAAAAATTGTGTTTTATACAAATGTATTAACTGATGTACTAAAATTTTCTTTACTTCCCGCATACTTTTCCTTGCTTGTGTCTTCAGACTATCACACTTACCAACCCCATTGCTGCAATTATGTTGCATTATGTTCTACATTAAGTGTTTTGTTGCATGGCAGAACAGTTTATCCCATTAATATGCTGCTAGTGTATACTAAACAGCTTTTCAGCACTGGAAAACAAGGATTTAAAGCCTGCACAACTGTAAGTGCCATAAAACTTCCACACTTGCAACCCAGATGACAATGAAGTAGTTAAAGAAATCACAGCTGAAGTGTGGATCTCCCTTCAGTGTTCTTCAAAACTGAATATACGTATATATGTATATACAATAATGAATAGAGGGAAATTGTGGAAAAGACATAGGAAGAATTAAGTTAGTCAAAGGCATTTTGCAATGGATAGATGTATTAAAAAATAGCATGCTATTAAAAAAAAAAATCTTGGTTTTTGTTTTCTGTACCCTCACATAAGACAAGCCAAATAAAACAATTTTGCTTCAGTTCTTCAAAATTACTTCCTGCCTGCAGCCAAATGAAAAAGACTGTAGATAGCAAGGACTTTCTCAGAGAACTCTTATTACCATTACATTTATAATGTGTCCAATGCTATAAAGTGTGAAAACCTTTTGGCTAGAAATAATAATAGTTATATAATATATACTAATATAAATAAACAATAGTTCTATTTATGCATAGTGCAATTTTGTGTGGAGTGACTAATCATGTTTCATGTGTAATAATGTTTCATGTTTAAAAGTATCTGCAAAATTCACACTGGAATTTTTTTAAAAAAATGTTCTTATTCACACAAACTGACCAGAAAAGAATGAAATTTTTTATATTTATTTCAGAAAAATAAAGGTAAACTAAAAAGTATTCCCCTTTTTTCTAGTTGTAGAAAGCTATTATGTTGGTGTATTGGTGGGGTTTTGGTGTTTTTTGGTTTGGGTTTTTTTTTTGGTCAGTTGTTGTTTTGTTTGTTTATTTTTTGAGGGGGTTTGTGTGTGAATATCTTCCTTGCACAGACAAGCCCTTAATTTAGCATTTATGTGCACCATCAACCTGATTTACAACTATTGGAACATTTTGGCAAAGTTAACTTGTAATGAGTAGGAAATCTATGCAGCAGATCGGGAGACAGGTGATAACCTTTTTTTTTTTTTTTTTACTAAGGTATCTATGGACTTAAAGAGTCCAACAGAGCCCCTTGCACTTCNGGGACATTTTGAAAAACATTTGAAAAACTGGTATGTAGATATAACAAGAAAAATAGACCTGTTGGCATACACAATGTAAGCTCACAGGGATAAATAGGAGTTTTTAATTAAATTAATTGACATAGCTGCAAGAAATAAACTTCATTTCAGGCACACTAGAAGAACTGCATAAAAATTGTGTTTTATACAAATGTATTAACTGATGTACTAAAATTTTCTTTACTTCCCACATACTTTTCCTTGCTTGTGTCTTCAGACTATCACACTTACCAACCCCATTGCTGCAATTATGTTGCATTATGTTCTACATGAAGTGTTTTGTTGCATGGCAGAACAGTTTATCCCATTAATATGCTGCTAGTGTATACTAAACAGCTTTTCAGCACTGGAAAACAAGGATTTAAAGCCTGCACAACTGTAAGTGCCATAAAACTTCCACACTTGCAACCCAGATGACAATGAAGTAGTTAAAGAAATCACAGCTGAAGTGTGGATCTCCCTTCAGTGTTCTTCAAAACTGAATATACGTATATATGTATATACAATAATGAATAGAGGGAAATTGTGGAAAAGACATAGGAAGAATTAAGTTAGTCAAAGGCATTTTGCAATGGATAGATGTATTAAAAAATAGCATGCTATTAAAAAAAAAAATCTTGGTTTTTGTTTTCTGTACCCTCACATAAGACAAGCCAAATAAAACAATTTTGCTTCAGTTCTTAAAAATTACTTCCTGCCTGCAGCCAAATGAAAAAGACTGTAGATAGCAAGGACTTTCTCAGAGAACTCTTATTACCATTACATTTATAATGTGTCCAATGCTATAAAGTGTGAAAACCTTTTGGCTAGAAATAATAATAGTTATATAATATATACTAATATAAATAAACAATAGTTCTATTTATGCATAGTGCAATTTTGTGTGGAGTGACTAATCATGTTTCATGTGTAATAATGTTTCATGTTTAAAAGTATCTGCAAAATTCACACTGGAATTTTTTTAAAAAAATGTTCTTATTCACACAAA
>VYXB01002622.1:711917-738519 GCA_013397135.1 Pachyramphus minor | reverse complement strand
ACAAACTGACCAGAAAAGAATGAAATTTTTTATATTTATTTCAGAAAAATAAAGGTAAACTAAAAAGTATTCCCCTTCAAAATAGTTGTAGAAAGCTATTATGTTGGTGTATTGGTGGGGTTTTGGTGTTTTTTGGTTTGGGGTTTTTTTTGGTCGGTTGTTGTTTTGTTTGTTTATTTTTTGAGGGGGTTTGTGTGTGAATATCTTCCTTGCACAGACAAGCCCTTAATTTAGCATTTATGTGCACCATCAACCTGATTTACAACTATTGGAACATTTTGGCAAAGTTAACTTGTAATGAGTAGGAAATCTATGCAGCAGATCGGGAGACAGGTGATAACCTTTTTTTTTTTTTTTTTACTAAGGTATCTATGGACTTAAAGAGTCCAACAGAGCCCCTTGCACTTCTACTGTGGGTTCCACTCGTTCAGCTGAAATCAGCAGCTATCAGCTTCACAACTGCATGTCTGTCCTATTGCAAGGAATTTACCCTACTTAGCTGTGGGGTGTAGTACTGCAGTATGCTTTGCCATGCTCTGCTGAGATAAAATGCTGTCTAAGATTCTTATTCTGGCTTTTCAGGGATACTTTGATATACCATTCTTTTAACTTCGAATCAGAAGTTTTTTGTCCCTTTTCAATCATACTGAGTAAGCATATTCTAGCAAGAACCGGAGGTGAAAGCAAAGAAATTCGGCCAAATCTCTCCCTCCCGATTAAGTCGAAGATTCACTTGAAGACATCAGTGATCAGCTTTCATGGTAGATAGATACAATTTAGAAGAAGATAAACATTATCTTGGCTCCAAATTGTGAGTGTCTATTTCTACAGAAAAGTTAGACATGACCCTGTACATGGTTTGTACCTGTATGTGCAGGTAGAAGGGTCTTTTCTGTTATTTAAGCAGTCTTTATTAGCAAGAGATGATCAAAGTTAAGACTGTATACAATGTGCAGTCTCCCTGTCTATATATTAAATTGCTAAATTTTCAGGAGTATTACACATTACACTTCAGAAGTGTATGTGTACGTGTATATAGAAGATGAGGCTCGGTGAAACCTCATCACTCCCTACAACTACCTGAAAGGAGTTTGTAGCCAGGTGGGGGTCGGTCTCTTCTCTCAGGTAACCAGCAGTAGGACAAGAAGACATGGTCTCAAGCTCTACCAGGAGAGGTTTAGGTTAAATATTAGGAAGAAATTCTTTATAGAGAGGTTAATCAGGCATTGGAATGGGCTGCCCAGGGAGGTGGTGGATTCACTGTCCCTGGAGGTATTTAAGAAGAGACTGGATGTGGCACTGAGTTCCATGGTCTAGTAACCGCGGTGGCGTTGGATCAAGGGTTGGACTTGATGATCTTAGAGGTTTTTTCCAACCCATCTTATTCTATGATTCTATGATTTACAAATATGTATTTATGTAAACATACATGCATGTATTACAAGATAGAATGAGAGGAAATTGACTTAAGTTGTGTCAGGGGAGTCTTAGACTTATTATTATCCAACTTATGAAAAATTTCTTCACAGAGAGGGTTGTCAAGCATTGGAACAGGCTGCCCAGGGAAGGGGTTAA
Organism: Pachyramphus minor; assembly: GCA_013397135.1. Lineage (NCBI taxonomy): Eukaryota > Metazoa > Chordata > Aves > Passeriformes > Tyrannidae > Pachyramphus > Pachyramphus minor. The sequence goes on along the minus strand of VYXB01002622.1, from coordinate 736,944 downwards.
GTCACCATCTCTGGAGGTATTTAAAAGACATGTAGATGTGGCACTTAGGGATTTGGTTTAGTGGTGGACTTGGCAGTTTTATGGTTGGACTCAATGATCTTGAGGGCATTTTCCAAGATAAATATTTCTATGATTATGCATGTACAAGTATACACATGGGAGCATAATGTATATATTTGCTTTTTTTTGTAACAAAGCAGTTATAGAGATAATTGTGGAGAATTTGTGTAATTCGAACATTTTACTGAAAGCCTATTAGCTGTGTCCAAACAGGTATTAAATAACAGCTATTTTCTTATACACCTTTTCTCTATCTCCTCAAATAATTATCAATGGGTTTATAACTAAAGGAAATCTCTCAAATGTAATATCAACTTGCAAAGATTGGAAGGGTATATTTCAACTATCAACATGAAAATGGGTAAAGCTCCTAGTTATTAGTACAAGTAGGCAAGTCAGTGCATTTGGACATCAGTAAATTGAAGCATACTCGGAACTTAAAGCAACTTGTGTATCAACACTTTCATTTTAAGTCCATCCAGTCTTATTTATTTGTTCTGAAGTTACTTTTAACCTCTCTCCACAAGAGAATATAGCCTTCTAAGTCACTACTTCCTTGCTAACAATTAAAATAAATTACTCAAAATCCCCAGTAGTTGTTCCATAATTGTTCTTGTCTTTACAAAGGTGAATCACTAATTCAAAGATTGTAAAGCTTATGTTCCAAGATCAGAAATTTTCAAAGCTATTACACAAAGTATTGGTAACAATAATTAGTAAATCTATCTTAACTTTTTTCATCTGAAAATTTTCATGCATGACACACTACATTTTAAAAAAGAACCTTTAGAAAAAGTTTAAGACATAGAAATCATCAACCATTTGTTGTGTTTTTTCTATCATGTACATCTATAAGGCTTATTGCACCTTACAATAGGATCATTACATTTAACTGAAGTTCTGGTAAACGGCATGATTTCTTAATTGAAACTATTATCAAAGAATACATTTAGAGCACTACATTCATTTGTGCTACATGACTGATTACAGCACACCTGCTGCACTTAGAAAAATACCTGATGCCTGCAGCCAAGTCACAGTTAATAATAGATGTGCAGTGGCTTTAATTTCACTTAGTGCAGCCTCTTATACATAATGCTATCATCTATGCCAGGCAAAGACACACCTGTAATTTGGCACCATTGATAGCACTAAGCCTGTAGTAGTATTTATCTTTTTGCCACTGAAAAATAAGGGATCATCCCAGCCTTGACAGCATGCAAGATGTATAGGGAGAAGAAAAATTGTGAAGAAGAAACAGACCAGCTAATACCCCAGAGGGGGAACAGGGCAACCCACCAAAAGAGATTGGTTTTCAGTCATTCAACTTCTGCTCTGAACCTGTACCAGCATTTTCAAGCTACATGCAGGTTAAGAACAACTGCTTTTCATTAATTTACTTAATCAAAAGCTTGAGAGACTAGATAGATTGTAAAGAAAGTATAGCAGAGAAGGTTAAGAAGGAATATGGTGATAAGTCAAGGAGTGATATAAGACAGATTCAGCAAGGCAGAGCATATTAGAGCTATGTTAGACTGAACTTAATTACAAAACCACGCAGGGAAATCCATCGTTCTGGTGAAAGGTCCCTTCAAATTGTAAAGGTTAAATTTTACCTTCAAGCTATCTTGTTATTTAATCTTATAAACTAAAGAAATGAAAAGCAAAAATAATAAAGAGGACAATAAACAGCAATTCTAGTTTAACCTAATCTGATTAGAAGTGAGAATAATTGCTGCTATGATGTATAGATGATAGCAAAATGCCTTGAAGTGGATTTGGTATTCCCTGTTCTTTACTTATTTGCAAGACATATATTGTGTCAGTATAAAATTTGATTTTTACTTTTATTGTCTGTATATTTAGAAATGTAAAGTCTACTTGTGGTTTCTCTGATGGATCAATTTCAACCACATGAAAAATGTTACTTATGTGGTAGATATTATGGCCTGCCCAGGACAGCCTCGGATTTGGGTGGTATCAGACATACTAGTGAGAGAAAAGATTCTCGGGCACAAGTCCTCTGAGGAGAGGCTGAGGGAGTTGGGGTTGTTTAGCCTGGAGAAGAGGAGGCTCAGGGGAGACCTCATCACTCTCTACAACTCCCTGAAAGGAAGATGTAGCCAAGTGAGCGTCAGTCTCTTCTCCCAGGAAACCAGCAGTAGGACAAAAGGGTACAGTCTCAAGCTCCGCCAGGGGAGGTTTAGGTTGGATATTAGGGAAAAAATTTTTACGGAGAGAGTAATCAGACAATGGAATGGGCTACCCAGGGAGGTGGTAGATGAGACTGGATGTGGCACTTAGTGCCATGGTCTAGTAACCACGGTGGTGTTGGATCAAGGGTTGGACCTTGATGATCTCAGAGGTCTTTTCCAACCCGGTTGATTCTATGATTCATGCCCACATGTTGATGGAAATATCAACCATTTCTAGAGCCATTTGAGATGGAATATCTTGCATAGTGTCTTCGACAGGAGATTACTGTCCTTTACGGTGACAAATTATTGTTCTTTACAGAATGACAGGGCAGCGGTGGCAGAGAACTGTAGCTACAGATAAATCCTGGACAAAGAACAATACAGCAGAGAACACCATAGACTGGTCTGTGACAGATTACAGTTCACACACACAAAATGATCCTTAAGCTTTCCTGAAAAAAATTACATAGTTTTTTGCTACTTAAATTCAAATGTTCTTTGTGTGTTTGCCTGCTTGATTTTTTGCTTATTTGTTTGTCTTGTTTTTTGTTTAGTATTCCTGTTTTATTTCCTGTATTTTTTATTTGAAGTTTTAAAAAAACAGATGTTTTCATTAGAAATCATGTCAATCATGTAAATTATTTATCAACAATTCATGTCAGCTGTTACTGATAACAGCCAGCTTCACATCACGCAATTCCAGTCTCCCAGTTCTGATAGCTGGACCTTCTAGTTTAACTTTTGTTCAAATTGGACCTGCTATCAAACTGATCAGAAAAAATAAAAATAACAAAATGGAAAGGTCAGTCTTAGCTTTTGGCTGCTACAGGAGATCTAAGCGGTATAAATAAGGTCACCTAAGGTATTACAGTAAGCATTTCAGAGCTCTTTCTTCTGTCTGTAATCAATCTTTCTGTTGCCTCTTGCTCTCTTTCTCCTTCTAAGCCCTTCACAGATATGAACAAGAAGGCTTTACATTCAGCCTGACTGCCTTCACTTTTGAATGCCTCTCAATGCCTATCCAAGGTGGCTATAAACCACCCCTAAGTGAAAACATGGAGTTCATACAGAAAAAGGTTGCACACAGGAGTCTGCACAAAGTTGCAGCAGGAAGCAAACAGAGTCAGTGCTGAGTGACTTACCTGGCGACACCACAGCTTTCGAAATATCTGCAAATAGGCCAACACCATGAGACACAGTGGTGCCATGTATGTCACCAGAAAAAAGCATGTGTGATACATTTTGGGGTAAACCTCAGCTGGAAAGAGAATTCAAATAGGAAAGGTGCATTTAAATACACATACATTTCGAAATCCCCTTAAAACAAATTATTTATATAGGTATGCATGTATTTTTCAATATAATAGGATATAATGGAAGATGTATCCAATAGTATTATGGTCAAGATTGCTTTTGTAATCACTTCTAGATACATTCTATTAGAAACATGCTTTTATCTCAAGGATCTTCTGTATCACATTATTGATTTCTTACCACATTATTACTCTAGGTATAAAGTCTTCAGAAGTTTTGCTTTTTATTAAAACAGTAAAAGATAAAAAATTTGCTTATCTAAAAATAGCTAACTAATTATCCAACCTACCTCATAGTTGACATATTTAACAAGTTGTATAGCTGTCTTTCGTTTCAATTACACAAAGGCTACTATAAATCCTTGAGTAAACTGTACAGTGTCTCACCTATAAAGGCTGAATACAGACTGCAGGGACTGATGGGAGAAGAGTTAAATCTCTTTTTGGTGGCAGAATATATACAATTAAGACTCAATGATTAATTATTGTGATTACATTTAAAAAAAATAGAATTAATACATTCAAGTGCTTTAAACCTAGGAAATCTCCAGGGTTGTTTTTGACTCAGCTTTAACAATAATGAATTTGCTACCATTGTGTTTTAATTTCCAATGTATCTCTTTTAAAAAGACAACTTATGAATATTACTTGCTTAGAGACAAACATCTTAAAACTGTTGTGAATATATTGAGTTTTAAGAATGTTGTATCTTAAGGTACATTAGCTTATAGCAGAATGTGCAGTACATAAAAACTTACTTTCTCTTTTGTAATGCTGAATGTAGTTTGCTATTGCCAAACGTTAATATTAATTACAACTTAACATATATGGATGGCCTCAGAAAAGAAATGAACATTATGGAGAGTGATAATACATAGAAGAAGATAAACTGTGCCCCATGAGCAGTTAAATTGCATGGTAGTCTTAAGCATTGTAGATTTTTCTGCATGTTTCAGGGTGATAAGATCTGCAACTGAAACTCTGTATGGATTGTAGTTTTCATTAAAAAAAAAAAGATTTGCATGAGATCAAAGCTTTTTTCTGCCTCTTAAAGTGATTGGGACTGTGGACCCTATCAAAGAACCAACCTCTCTATATGCCAGAAGAATCTCTGAGAGTTTGATCAGACAAGGATATACAAAGAGTTGGCCCATAACTCTCATAGTAGGGAAGAGAATATCATCATGTTAACTCCAGGTTCACTCTCAAATGCAGACTCAGGTCATCTCACCTTCATCATTGGACCTGAAAGTGCCAGCTGGTTCACTGGTCAGAAAAACTCCAGTATCAGGGAGATGGAAATTTGCTATAGCAATATCCAGGCCATGTTTATTCCTAGCAAAGGTAACAGAGATGTTGCCACTGACATTTGACAGTTTTGATGGATCAGGGTTCAAAAAATTCAGATGATCAGTATTTGACTCCTTACTTGCTCTAAGGTCTTGTAGCAAAGCAGCTTACCAACTCTTAAGTAGCAGCTGCAGCTACTAGCTCTTGTCAATGTCTCTGGGGGAGCCAGACCATTTGGGACAGGTTTTTTTATAACTTGTGATAACCTGAGATTATTTATTGATTGATAATCTCAAACTTGGTTTTGCATTCCAGAAAATGCAGCCTCACAGCAGTCCTGTTAGACATGAAAATACTGACATGCATACTTCACAGGTGGAGAGACTAAGGAGAAACTGGAGTAATGTGACTTACTGGGATCATGGGAAGTCAGAATTGAAAATACATTCTTTCTGCTCAGACAGAGGTGCCACCTGCCTCATCAGTGCTCTGCGGACAACCAGGCCCCTTTCAGGTAGAAGGATGGTACATATTTAAAAGGCCATCTGGAGTTTACGACTTCCAATTTAGCATTCCAAGTAAAGTGAAACATTAAATGAGCCTAGCTATCTACAGAGAACTGAGGACCAGGTTGGAGGAAGATCCTACACTTGCCTTTGAAGTTTAGCCACCTGTAAAGTGCCAGCTGCTAAACATCAAAGGAAACCTGTCCCTCCTCCATCCAGGGCAAAGCCCTTTACAGAACTTTTCCCTAAGAAGCATGACTCTGTTTAGCTTCTCAAGCCAAAGAAAAGCTTTAAAGCTGTTTGACAATCACAGCAGCAAGGAGGGAGGGCTGGCTTTGGATACCATTCATTTATCAAATGATTGAGTTCCAGGCTCCTTGAATGATCCATCAATCTCTGGACATCAGTCTATGGTCCTGGTGATATATCAGCTGCCTGACTGGGACTACTGAACCTCTTACTGCCAAGCAGAAGAGATGTGTCTTTGCCTTCCATGGTCACTTAATGGGTTTCAGGACAGGGAGAGATTGTTCTTAGCTGGAGTAACCATCTCTTTAAGAATACAATAATTCTCATGTCTCTGGCTGCTATTTTACTGAAAAGAGGGAAGAGAGCACAAAGCACACAGGTGGTTATGGGGTTAGGGTCAGCATTCCTAGTCAGTTTCATTCATACAGTGTGATTATTCCACCTGATAAAGGATCGATATGTTAAAAAAAGCTTTCTTCTGTCTGCTGCAGGGGTTATCAAACAAATTTAAACTTTTGTAAAGCTTCCTTTTCGGCACTGACTACCAGTACCAAATTGTCATTTAATGAAGCAAGGATGCAATGCAATCTGCAATGAAGCAGACTGGAACTACAACTTCTGGATTTTTCCCAGAATTTTACTTATTTGTGTATATATATACATATATATAAACAGACTCAAAAGGTTTTGCATGCCTAGATAATGAAATATGCCCTTAGGCCATAGGTACATGATGAAATTGGTACTCGACTGTTTCCTTAGGAATAGGGAAAAACAAGAGATGGAGAAGCAATGCAGCTAAAAAAGTATACTTGTAGAATAAAGCTTAATAAATAGGGATGTTAGGTGCCCATAGCAGAGAAAATTTGTCCACACAATGCAGCCCTTTCCAAACTATGTTCCTGTGTCAGAGTACTTATAGTTAGCTAATACTAAAATTACATTTTGAAATCTAATATATTATGCTTCAGTTATAAATTCACAATAACAGTAAGCATAATTTTAGTGTTAGAAATAATCTGACTTCTGTCTGCATTAAGATATTCCCCAAGTTTTTCATTAAATTCTGAACACTTCAATAAACAGGATGTATAAATCTTCCTATATTAATACAATTTGCAGCTATTTATCTTCCAGTATTAAGACAATGTGGTTTTTTACTATTGTATGAGTAGTCTAAGAGGAAATGGAACACAAAGTCTTCCCTTTGTTTCCATTCAACCCAGTTTTGAGAAAGGATTATCTCCATATTCTCTTTATCATTTGCAAAGGGCTTGGCTAATGTACTTTGGCTAACACTTTTTTCTTGAACAGCTCTAAGAGAATGTATTTAGCTGACTTGGACACATGGTGAACTCATTTTAATATACATTTCTTTTATTTTGGCACTTTATCATCAAATTCAGCACATAGCAATTACAGACTGTTATAGAAATGTGGCCAACTCTGGCTCCTTAAGTGCGCCTGCATAGGTCACATGTTGGATCCTTCTACATTCCCAAATACAATATTGTTATTAGACAGTACTCAAAATGAAAAACTCTCAGCCTAGAATTGGCAATGAATTTTACATTCAGGAATGCCAGAAGCAATTAAAAAGAAATTGAGCCCTGTTTTAGGCTGAACTATTGCACCATTTGCAGTCACTGGCAGCTCTCCAAGAGCATGCTTGAAATCTTATTAGTCAAGGAGGCAACTATTTCTTCACCTTTAAGGAGCCCAAGTGTCACAATGCTGATCAGACCTTCCCTCCGGACACTCATCAGGCTTCTATGGTCTTCAGCAGCTGATAGGGTACAGTGCTGTATCCTGCTTTAGCATCTCTGACATTTTCCTGGATGTGGCTTCCCATTAGTCCTCCCTAGCACCTCATGTTTCAGTGGCCCTGAGTTCCCAGAATTACACTATACTTCTGAAACACTTTGGAAAGTGTCATTAGGCACCCCCTTTTTGCTGTCCCAACCTTGAAAAATCACAGTTTAACATCCTTGGGACGTATGGTATACATGATGCTGTGCAAAGATTTAATCAGATATAGCCTAATTTTAAAGAGCATAAATTATATGCAGTTTTAAACAAAGCAGTAAACACACAAATACAATCTGTTTCCTCTAAATTGGCTCTCCTATAGGATTTTCTCAGGGTCTCTTGATTAGGTGAGGAATCTATGAGCCCACTTTCTCTTTACAAATATAGATTATTTGTAGCAACATGAATTTCTTTCTTGTTCAAACTCGACCTACTTAGCTTTCTTTGACTCTCAATATTCCCACAGTCAAAAAAATCCAACAAAAATACAACTATTTCCTTTGAAAACATTAGCTCTTTATTTCTTCTTCTGGCTTTAAAGAAGTTTTTCAGTATTTTCAAACTGCTGCCCTGTTACCATATTCTTTTGTTATTCTGTTTGGGAGCCCTTGTGATTTTGAACCTTGTTTTTCAGTAGAAAACCTGCATATTCTCTGCTTTAGCCAAACTCAGAGTCCTTAGACATTTTTAATAGAATGGAAAGCATTTTTATAATTACACTCTATTTTCTGTGGTCTGAAAGGGATGTGTATATATATGTTATATTTCATTCTCATTGATAAAATATGGTTAACACTATATGTACTAAGTAACTCCATGATTTGAGCAATCTACTTGTAGCTTAATGTGTATAAAGATTCTTCAAGCTACTGTGAAAAGCTATTTTTAGAATGTGTAGAGGATTATTTTTAATGGATATCTGAAATACACCAGCAGAATTAGCAGTGATGGTGCATTGTCATTAGAAGAATAATTCATTAAAAAGACAGTAGAATAAAAATAGGATTATTATCTTTTAGTGGGGTGAAAAGCTTCCCATTTCAGAAAACTTCAATGCATTTTTAATGCATTTTTAATGCTCAATAGAAATAAAATTAAAAAAAAATAATGGAGTGTTTGGACCATTTCTGAAGCTGCACACAAAAAGGACTTAATCCTATACGCAAGTATTTGCCTTTGTTATTCCCCTTTCTATCTCTTCAAACATCCAAGTGAAGGCTCACAGCAAAACCTGTTTTGGACAAATATACTCCATAGGAGCAGAGTCTTGCAAACATGTGGCATGGTTTTTTGTAATTAGGGTTTCATTTTTTTTTTATTTTGTTGTTGTTGTTGTTTGTTTTGTTGGTTTTGGTGGTGGTTGTTGTTTTTATAATTGCTGCTTTAGCTCAAGCATATATGTGGGCTGCAACTACTGCAGCACAGCACTGAACTAGAGGCACTCTAAAATATTTTGAAGGCTACTACAGACTGTAGTAAAGCAACACTTTCCTGTTGGGAATCAAAAAGTCCAGATACAGATCTGGAAATTTTGAGATCACGTTCCCTGATGAAATGGTCTCCTGACTTCCTAATTAATGAACCGCATCATTTCCTAGGTTGATTAAAAGAATCTTTGCTGCAGAACTAACCTTGAAGTGATGAAGGCATGGATAATTAGTTCTGCAGCCAAAATGAGTGGACAGAAATTGTACTTGGAGTGAATGCTGTGAAAGAAAATAGTCAGACAGATACTGTGGCATCCAGCAGCAGACAGGCATACAAAATTGTTCACAGAAGAAAAAAAAAAGAACACTAGAAGAGCAGATTTTTCCTCTCTAATGAAACAGCAATTACAATACTCACAGCTTAACAGAGGCTTCCTCTAACCTACAAACTTTCAGCACATCTTTGTCAGCAAAGGCTGCCAGTGACCTAATGGCCATTTCTGCCCCCTTGCCTGCTCCCAGAGGACTAACTGGGATAAAGGAGATAAAAAGCAGGGAAAGTGATAGCCAATGTCTTCTCATTAATCCTCTAGTGGCCCTGTGAAAGCCATTAGCAGGGGAGGAACTTCCAAGAAAGCACATGGAAGAGCCCTCAGCAGTTCAAGCTGCTTAAGATAATTTATCATGATAATTAAGTACAGGTGATCTAGTTGTATTTTATCATAATTGTGCATAGGACTGGAATTTTCTACAAACACAGCTCTGGGAGAGAATCTGATTGTCTGAATTTTTTTAGTCAGAATTTTAGTCTGACTCAAGGCTATTAAACAGGCACCCTTTAGTTATATGTTTTGGCAAACTTGGCTTTATTTTCCTGTGTGTGAATAATGGTATTACTGATGGTCATTATATCTAGTGTCAGAGTCACAGCATGTAACTCATACACCCTGTTAGCATTGGAGATGTGCCAAGGCCCACCAGAGTTGAGCCTTAACCATTTGGGTGGGTGGCTCACACCACTTGCTGTGAACGGAAACAAAGTACAAGTAGTTACTCCCTGACAACACTTCCAGCTTCTTACAGCTGCATTCAGATGTAGAACATGTTAGATTCAAAGTTAATCTGGAAGGGCAGAATTACAAATCAGGGCCAATGAATCTTGGATAGACTCATTTGTAACTGATTACATTCACCAAGTTATTTAAATGATCTTGTCCATGAAAAATTTCAAATTGTAAGTTAACTCAGTACCCCCATATCGATGACATCTCTAAATGCTGAAATGACATCCAATTTGCATTGAACTCCCAGGAGATATCTATAAAGACTAGTTAAATACCACCAATTAGCAAAAGCAATATATCAGGTAAACAGAAATTCTGTTCTTACCTAGTTATTGCTTAAGGCTAAACGCTGAAGTATTTGTGAACCTGTGGTGTCCATTGGGCACAGAATTACATAAGCATAAGCATTTAAGGGTGGGAACATTTCTACCCTCTGGGAAGCATTAACAGGCTTAAGACACAAATCAGCCTCATTCATTTAAACTTGATTTCAAATGCACTATTTAAGTCTCAGCAATACAAAAGAAATTCACAAAAATTTCACAGTATTTGAAAAATGCAAGTTCTAGGAAAGTTTATAACAGAAGGAACATTTTGTGATATTTTTGTGATATGTTTATACGATTTGACTGCATATTAACATGTCCTGACATTTTTATTACTTAATAGCAGTACAAATTCAGTTTGTATGGTCAATGACACACTCACCTCCCCAGCGCTCATCACACACTGTGAACAAGGTGGTTTTATTGGCTAATCCTGGGAACACACTGCTGCACTCCATAACAATAGCCTGAGGAATCATTATGATGCAGGACACAATCCAGATAATTATAATGCTGTTCCTTGCTCGCTTGGCTGTGCTTTTAAACATCAAAGGGTGACAAATTGCATACCATCGATCCAAAGCAATGCAGCTGAGTGTTAGTACAGACACAGAGACTGAAACTGTCTAAAGAAAAGAAATATTATGTAAATGCAAATGCAGGATTTTTTTCAGAGCTTTAACAATTATTTATTGTATTTTTCCCCAGAGTTTTAAAAATTATTTCTATTTTCAACAGTTCTTTATCTGCAACCATTAAATCGAAGTTATTCCCAGAAAAAGACTCCTTTTGAAATCACTTCTTACAGAATTACATTAGATATCCTCCTCTGCTGTAGTTTGACTAGAATCACTAAGACAATTCAAACATTAGGATGCTACCTAAACTGAGTTAGGTGTAGCGAAGTCAAATTTTGAAATAGCAAATTTAATCAACTGGGAATTTACAAAACTTCATCTGTAAAAACATTTTTAAAACATTAGACAATGAATTAGATCATCATATATATTCCATTATTTTGCCTTTTATTTTTCACAGGGACAATGGAACTTTGAAGTCTCATGAAAAAAAACCTAACAACAATCAGCTTAAGGCACTCTAAGGCATTTTACTTCCTGTTCTTTATAGGAAACAACCTATCATTTCAGTTTTATTCTTTCATTCCATATGCTTGGTGATCATGTCACTCACACTTCAGATTTTCTTTCACTAGAATGGAGGCTTTGAATAAAAAATTTGTGATTTTGGTTGTATCAAGTAGAGGACGTAGCTGGTGGAGAACTACTGCCCTTGACAATGTGGCTTTTCAGCCACAGGGATATCTGCTGAAAATGTGGATGGTGCTGGAGCCATAGGCTGATCACATGGGTACATTCCAAGTTCTACTTAATTTTTTTTTAATTATAATGACTACATGGCTAAGCACTTGTCATTCTAGTTTGCCCATTGGTTCATCCAATCACCTGTTCTTAGAAAAGGTATTTGTCAATCATCTTGATGCAAATGATCTCAAAACTAATTAACTCCACTGGTAAAGAAGTGGTGGCATTTATTGCTTAAGGCAGACAATCTGATGATTTCCCAGTGAACCTGGATGTCTGTCTGACTATTTCTAAGAATGCAAAATCATTAAACACATGAAAAAAGCTCAGACTGCCTTCAGAAGTCAGATTGTCCTGGACACTTGTGTAGCTGTTTAGATTGACACACAGAGAATATTAATGACTTTATTGCCTTACATCCCTTCTGAATCATTAAAAAAGACTACAAAAAGAGCATCAGACAAATGTTCCAGAAAGTGTATTGCCCAAGTCTAACAATCAGATAGTCCAAACGTGGTATTTATTAAGCATAAACATATTCAGAATTGGGACAGTCTTTTAGACCTCAGCAGGTACTCTGAGATATCTACTTTGATATCAGGGATAGACTTCCATTGTATTATCACTATTAGGAAGATGCTATTGTTCTTTCTCATTTTCATAACATGGGTAATGTGCACACAAACACAGAAGAATAATACCTGTAAGTAGGGAATCACTTTGCAGAGGGTCTGCCCAAAGAACCATGTTTCTGTGATGTCCACAACCAAAGTTGCTGGAAGACAAGTAATTGTGACCAGAATGTCAGCCAGAGAAAGATTCACTATGAAATAGTTGGTAACTGTCCTCATATGATGGTTCTTCCACACTGCAATGCAAACTGAATTTGGAAAGACAAGTTAGGGAATGTTCTAAGAGGAAAACTTTTGGCTTTGTAGAATGAAGGAAATATTTGTGTCTTTTGCTGAACACAGAGTACTTGAATATGTAGTTCAGTGCAAGAACCATGTGTTTTCTTTTAGAGTGGAAACAAGAGGGTAAATGTAGAGAGATTCTTGGTACCCAAAGAATAGATTTCCACAGACGACAACATAGGAAATAATCCAATACAAAATGCAATTTATTTTTCTATTAGTTTATCTTCATGTCTCTTTTAATCTAGTCTATGGCAATACACATCTAGATTTGTACAAGTGTGTCTGTTTTCTTAGGATAGCTTAATTCAAATTGTTAGAACATAGGATCTTGTAAACTGTACCAAAACAAAAATAATTTTATAAAATATTTTTCTGGCTTTAATATATCAATTGTATCTGCAGAGAATCTGTAACAATTGCCTGTGATCTGGGGTAAGTAAATAAAAGTAATTTTTTCAGTATTAAATATGGTACATTTTTGATGACGATCAAAAGCAGCATGTAGCAGACACTTTATAAGATGTGTTTTTAAAATTTGTTTGATATATTTTATGTTTCTCTTTTTTCCAATTGAAAGGCTTTTAGAAGTGAGGCAAATCAGTCCTTTAACAACATTACACTGAATTCATAAGCTACTAAATTCAAAATGCCAAAATTCAGTCTGAGAAAGTAGCCTAAATGTAAGGGTTTTTAATAATTTTGAAAGACAAACCCTGAGACACTCTAGCAATCCAAAGCCTTTGCAAGTTTTAGATTCAGTCACTAAAAGCTCTTTAAAAACGAATGCACAAAATTTTCCAGAAACACCAGAATACTTCTTGTAAGAAAACAGTACAACTCACTGTACATCAAAGGGTCTTCCCTGCAAAAAACAATTCATCCATCATTCAAATCCAGAAGAAGATTCAAAGTCTCCTTAATCTGTTAGGATGTAGCACTATACTTAATTTAGATACATGAAACAGATCACAGAATGTTTGAAAGTTGAGTTATAAATGTCCTTAAGAGATTGCCCAAATCTATAATGGAATCAGCTAGAGTTAAGCCATTGTATTATTAAACTAGCTAAAACAGCTAGAAAAAATGCACAGACTTCAAGGCACATAAGCTCTTGAGATCAGATGTTTCTTTAGATCCTAAGAAGGATGATGTGCCTGAAAGCTTCTGTCTGTCTTCCAACTATATCAGCTGATCTAATAAAATATATTAGTTCAGTCCACAAATCTTGTCTTGTTTCAATCTTTAGACCAACAGAACTACAGCAAGACTACAACTGAACCATTGCTGGAAAATTTTCGTTTTACATCTGTTATATTTGAAGATATCACACATCTCTTAAATGTGCTGCACTGTTTAATTATCTTCCTTATTAAGAAAAAAAAAACCCTCATGTGTAACCTACTTTTATTTTGCTGCTATTGATATTGCTTTTTTTTCCTGCACACAGGCAGAAAGAAGAGTTTTTCCCAGCAGCAATGCTGGGAAATGTATGTAAAGATTGTTGTTACACCTTTCCTCAGAACTTCAGAGCTCTTTAGCTTTTACTCCCAGTCATTTCTTGAATATCTACAACCATCCTTGTTGCTGCTCTCTGGACACTCTTCTGACTGAATCACTTGTTTCTGGTGATAGTACAGTGACCAAAATTGCAGAATACTCATTCAAGACCTTACCAGAGCCTTGGCAGGAGCTGAGACTACACTACTTCTTCATGAGGGCTATGTTTAGACATTTAAAGGTAATTTAGAACAAAAAGAAAGGGAGAGGCTAGGTGGCTTTCAGTTTCTTCAAAACAAGGTGGTTTTATCATATATCCTTTCAGGATATAGGTTTCCAAGATTCCAAGATTTCCAAGATCACAAAATCTCTTTTGTGACTCAACATATGTTCTTCTTATCTTTTAGTGTGTTGCAGAAATAGTTCCAGATTCTGCAGCTCATATAGTTTAATTTTTGCTATATATGTATCACTCTTTCATAAATTCAAGTGAAAACCCCTCTACAAAGCTCCTCACTGTTCTTGTACTGGTTTTGGAGAAAATCTCCCACAGTATACATTTCTTCTGTTTTTTTCTTCCTGAATACAGAATTTCAGGTCCTCTTAGCTGTGGCCTCAGATGTCTCAAGGACAAGGCTTATCAATTAGAATTTTAAAGGAAATATCATATTATTTGTATTTTCTTCCCATTTGCATGATTTAAGTTACCCAGCAAAGTAATTGTTTCTATAGCATTGTAAGATAATTACAACATAACTATTCAGAGCTTTACTATTGTCTGTCACCCAGTTACTACAGCTATAATTTATAGTCCAACAGTGCAGAAGCAGCATCTAACAGGGAAATAATACATTGCTGCCCCTCTGGAATGTTATTTGCAGTAGGAAATACAATGATGGGGGGGAAACTGCAAAAATGGTTTCATTTTTAATAATTTTAACACTTTAAAAACTTGGAGATTTGGACTTTTACTTATGGCTGGTTCTTTGTCTTGAGTGCAGTTCATATTGAAAGTATGATCCTATCTTGTACTTCAACGAAAGCTGATGTTAAATGACAATGCTTTTCTGTACTTCTTATTTCTTTTATAGTGGACAAAATTTAAATAAAATATTGTTTAAAAGTCAGAATTCGGCTACTTTTTTCTCATGCTGTGGTTTCAACAGTCCTACATTCTACCCAATTCAGACAAGTACATTGTTTTCAGCCATGGATGTCAGTCCCTAAAGGTGCAAGGCTTAAGCAGATATGTATGCTCTCTGACCAGGCCTATTCTCACTCCTGTGCTGGCCCATCTGAGGAAAGCACCTGAACATAAACATTATTTCTAGTAAAACAAATCTATGAAGTTGACAAATGTGAAGTCAATCTCACTGGCAGCCAACTGTATCAGAAATCAATTTGTAGCATTTTGCGTGTTGGGTTCAAAGCTTTCTATCAGTATGAGCAACTGAAACCCTGTGATACCCCAGAGAGCCAAGAAATATTATAATTTTCATCTTTAGCACAAAGAAAGTGAAGTGCAGAACAGAATTTGTTAAAGGTCATACAGTAAATCAGACACTGATGAGAATAAGAAACTTGGACTCCTAAATCCCAGCTCTTTACTAAACCACCCAGATCACACCGGCTTAACACGGATGGAATTTAGATGAACTTCAGTAATTACTATTCCTCAGAGCAATATAAAAGCCTATGCCCCTTCTCTACTCAGGGTCTAGCAGTATGCAGGAAAACCAATGTACAAAAAGTAGCCCTGAATTCCTTTAAATTCTAATCCACAGGGGCAAGAGACGACCAAAAGGTGGAAAAACTCCATAGTTTACAAGCATAGAAATGCAAGATAATTTGTTACCTTATATTTCTCTGTTTATACTTGCATGTTTCCCCTTTTGACTCTTCTCTTCTTTGCAGCACAAAACAATTTTCCAGTCTTTTTATGGCACATAGCACAAGAGCATCTTTATTAGTGTGTTTACATACTACCATATTAATTAAATATCCCAGAAACTCATTCCATGAATGTACTTAAAAAATGAGATTGTGCAAAAAACCCTGAAGAGGAAGTATTTTCAAACCAAGTCAGCTTTCTCCCCCGTCGTTGCCCTCTGCTGGTTGCAGTATTGTTTTCAATCTGTGCAAGCATGGGTAATATTTTATTTCAGTGCAAGGCTAAACAGCTACAAGGATTTCTTATGATTTATTTAAATAGGAAAGAATTATATAAAGATATAAACAGGTCCTAAGTGACATAAAGTTGCTTCAATATATTCCCTCCAGAGCCCATGTCTTTCTGACTTTATTACAGTACAAGGTTATTCAGTAGTCTTGGACAATAGCTTTATTGATATACCAGTGCTCTAGCAGCTCATCAAGAAAGAATCTCTAGCCCATGTTCAAAAACTGTTATTTTATAGGCATACAAAATACTTGGACTATGCCACTGAATATAGGATAGCTTGTTAAGTATCAGAACAAAAAAAATTTATATACTCTCTGTTTGCACTCCTGTAGTTATGCATTGTCATCTCAGGCAGTTCTGTAGAGAAGTGGAGGCACTCAGCTCACGTATAAACCCTCAAGAAACCTGCTAGAGAAACGAAGCTCTGTGGAGTGGAAATGCCATCTGCCTACCCAGAACGAAATAGCAAAGAGCTGTAGCTTTCCAATCAGCCTGGAGAAGAGGAGCAAGGATGAGAAAGGTAGGAAAGATTATCAATTAGGAGTATATTTTACCAGAAAGTACTTCAAAATCATAAAGTAGGAGATGAGGCCAGCAACAACCTTCCTAAAAAACCTGGGAGACACCACAGCATTAACAGGGTGCTTGTATAGCTGAGGCACAGTGTACTGAGCTCTTCAGACCTTCATTAAAAAAATCTATGAAATAGTAAAAATAATTGAATAAAAACTCAATTTCACATTATATGCAAATATTTTATGTAGCCTTTGATGTTCCAGGCTGTAAATGGGACTGAGAAAGAAAGTGGGGAAAGTGGTGTTAACACAGGCATTGAAGAAAAGAGGATTAGAATTAAAAAAAAAAAAAAAAAAGGAGAGAAATTTTAGAAGTAATTCAGAAACATACTCCTGCTGTGCATGCTTTTCCTGACTGCTAGTGCTCTAATGGAACCTAATTACCTGCCTAGTGTACTTTATTTGTTGTCTGAATTTTTGTTTTTATTTTGCAAAACCACTTCAAGTTACAGTTATTCCTGCACGTGCAAACAATGCAGGCCAGCTTTCACAAGGAGAAGCTGTTTTTCTAATGGCTATTTGACTCTCCCTTTGCCATCTCACCTCTGGCCCTTTTGCTTTCGCTAGACTCCAGCAGAGCTTTAAGCAAAGCCTTTGCTGTTCCCTCCTCTGCCACACTGTGTCAGTGAAGGCTCGGAAATCAGCTGGAGTTGCCAGGCTGACAGCGCTTGGAAAAACTTGTGAAGGCATTCCCCAAGTGAGGGCAGTTCTCCCAAAACGAAGCTTGTTTCGGGACCCATCCTTCAAACATAGATGATCTCTCGCTCCCCAAAAAGCCTCGAAGGAAAGCCCCAGCCAGGACAAAACATAAAAAGTTAAAATCAAAGTTAAAATTACAGACAAATACTATTACAAATCCATCAAGAAAGCTTCTGCTCATTATATTCCTGAAGAAAAAGACCACCTCTCTAATATGACACTATGGTGAGATTGGTATTTTTCACATATAAATTTAGTCTAGTCCCTGTTGGTTTAGTGTCCTGAGGCATTTTAATTAGAGGCTGTAATGCCGTTTAATCAATTAGCACAGTTCATTTTGTATCAAGCTGAATATGAAAACAATACAAAGGCTCCATCTGGTATAAAGTAGAGCTGCTTGCCTCCTGGAAGATTTATGCTGTCTTGAGCATATTAAACACTGTGCTGCAGTTCTTCTGCTGGTGGACTGCTGGGTCAACTGTCAATTTGTTTTCTACATGTCAACCCTAAATTGTTTTCCTTACACTCCAGAAGTCTTGTCAACCTCTTACTCAATGAGTCATCTTTCAGTGTGACTTTCTGGGCAAAATAGAAATGTAATTGCCATAACCAGCATCAACTGACATTTTCACATACAAGGGAATGACACTACCTCTTATTTTACTTTTGATAAATAATTTATCCCAGATGGATGTAAACAAAGAATAATTTTTCATACTCAACCTCAATGATTTTATTTTGCTTTATAATTCAGTATCACAGATGTTTGACTAAAGTATCATAACACGGTCATCCAGCAGCGTTTTGGAACTGATGCTGTGATTGTAAGCACTGGTCCTCAACATCTCCAAGTGCATAAAAAGTGATAAAAAGTGCGATAAATAGATTTGAGTTACACATTTTTTATTCTCTACCTCCTATCCCCCTAAAAAATTGTTTTCCCCTGACAATGAATTGGTTCTCTATATGGAATTGCAAATCAAGATCTGAGTGGTGGGATGTCGAGCAACACAAGCATCTTTAAAGGAAGGCTGTTAATATTCTACCAACTAGAATTCTAGAGAGCTAGAGCCCCTGTGGAAACACAGAATCAATGCATACTGCTGGAAGAAGAAATGCTGTCATTAAAACTACCTTCATTATGACCAATTCCTGATAAGGATTCTCCTACTTTGGTTTAAGAGTCTAAAAATTAGGTGGCTAAGACTAAGCTTATTTTATTTGTGTAAGGAAGGCTTCCCACTAGTCTTTCAATAACTTCATTGATGATCTTGATTAAGGGGAGGGAAGCACATTAACTCTATTGCAGTGGATATTTAACTAGCATTTTTTGAAACCAGCAATGGAAACAAAAAATCTAACACAAAGCAATCTCTTCTGTGAGTAGGGAGATAATATCTACTACTTCCTAGACTGTCCATCTCTGACCCATTACTGAGGTCTAAACTCACATATTATTTCATTTTTGCATAACTAATCTTATCTGAAAAAAGGAGACTAACATGAAACCTGGTTTATGTTGACATGTAATAGAAAGAATAACACAAAGAAAATATACTCTTTTATACAATATTTATTATAAAGGAAATATTTTTAAAAATCCTATATCTGGTAACAATGCCCAGCAGATAAGAACTGTCCTTGAATATGTGATGCGATAGCTGAAAAGACAGACAATACTCTGGGCAAAGGAATTACACAGCTACCAGTGAGGTGATAGCTCCTTATCAACAGGGAACACTAAATGTGTCAACAAATTCTTAGAAACATGACAGAAGGAGTAGGTGGTTAGGTCATGCTCCCTGCGTATCACACATAAACAAATACTTATGCGTAGATTCCATCACACAGGTAAAATACTAAAACTGTAAAAAATATAGTTGAATAACACAGAAGATATGAAATCCCAAAGTATTTTGTTGAACATCAGCTTCATTGAAATGTATTAATGGGGAACTGTCTCCCACAAAAGACAATGAGGACCTACATAAATAAAACAGATATACAGCAACTAGTTTGCTTGCAGCATTTTCTGAAATGTTTTTTAGCTACCAAGTGTTCTATTGTCCTGAAGCTTTTAAGAGGACTTAGGGGTTGTGGACGACTCATGTTCTCTAGCCTAATTCTACATTTTAGGCACTGCCTTATTATTATTGTGTTAGAGAAGAAAACAAGAACTGAATCCTGTGCTGGAAGCTTATTTCAACAGATCACAATTGGGAGTAATAGCACAACCATCTAATTAGCACAGGATTCATTGTCTAAGTAGCATTACATAATCTTAAGCAATTAACAATCTAATGTAAATGGGAGTTATTACCAGAAGATCAGCTATGCTATAAAAAGAGACTGCCCAAAATGACAGATTTGGTCAGCTCTGGTGGAAGAAATAGGTACCATCACAGAGCTTTCCTAATTTAACTGTATTGATTAACACAGACAGATTGGTTTTACAATGTCCCACCACACACACAAAGACACACACACACACAAATCATTACCAGTATTAATCGGCAAACCTGGTCATCTCTGTAGAGCTGGCTATACTGATTAACCAGATGTTTCATAATAATAATTGATATAACTATTTTTCTATCCATGGAAACAATTAAAAGCCTACAAAATCCCTATGCACACTTCCTGTTACAGATGGAAGAGCCATAATACAGCTGTCATACTGTACATGATGCTATGATAAAAAGATTTCACACTTCACTGATTCAATTTAAATGTGCGTGAACCATTAAAATCAAGGTGTGCTTCACAGCTGAAATGCTGTGCAATTTTGAATCAGTATGCTTAAAAAAGCATCTGTCAGTCACTGTAAAAGGGAGTTGCACTAGGAAAAACATTTCCATGCCCATGTCTGTTTCTAATGAAGATGTAAGAGTGACTTTTCTTTAGGATATACAAAGAAAACACAATTCACTATGCTAGTGGCATGCTCCAGTGAATATCTTGCATATTATACAACTTCTGTATCTCTATCATGAATCCTTCATTGTCAATATTATATTCCACAAACTGGGCTAAAATCCTTGCAGTCTTACTGTGCTAAGTAGACAGAGCATAGTTCTGTCAGGGCTGTGTGCACCCCCAGGCTCTGCAACCCCAGGGGTCAGCTGCCCATGCTGTTGGCCAGCTCTGGTACAGGGCAGCATGTGAGCTGGGGTCTGGCTGCTGGGAACACAGCTTTTAGAGTACTCCTCTGTGGCTCAGTCCTTTGCCTTGGAGCTGCATTTAAGCTCAAGTTCTCATGCTTAGCTCGGGCAAAGACCACGTTGCAAGTACACTTGTGCCTTGCTGAATTTGACTGTAATCCTCATTCACTGACTTGACTTTCTGGCTTAGCCTCAGACCTACTTCGTCACTATGGATTTGTCTGGTGATTGGTGGGAGGTGACTGAAACCTGGTAAATATTACCAGACCTACCAAGCTCTTGAGCACAGTGGGACTGTACTGGCGAGTACAGTGCCCTGTCAGTCTTGCTGCTGCCCTCAGCTCCTAATTCTCCATACCCTGAGGAACAGTCCATCATAGTTCTTCTCTGACAAATTCCACTTGTGAGACAGACAGTAAGTCAGCTGTTAATGTCCAAAAAAACCAAAGAAGGTTTAACTTGACATGCAACACAGAAAATAAACAATGTTTTTAAACCAAAGAAATATTCTAAACATTTCACTTTTTTTTCCATTTTTGAAAGATGGTGAGTAATCCCTATATTATGCAAACAGCTGATACTCAAACTCTTACACAAACTGAGCTCATAGTTTCTATCTCTTAAGTAGACAAAATGTACACATATTGTATCATTTCCCATTGCGGTATCTTTTAAACAATGCTAAATCCATTCTATATGTTATTCATCCAACAGATAAAGGTGACTCTCATGATGATACTAGAAACAGAAAACCCTTTCAGTGACAGATTCTCCAAGTAATCTGGACAAAATGAAATATAATAATTTAAAATATGATTAAATAAACTATGCCTCATTTACAACAATGAAATAGGATTCATGAAGATTATTTAAGAGAATACATGACTCATCCAATTCTACCAATATATTTATGTAGACCTCAGTATTCACCAAATACCTTTAAATTGATAACAGAGCAGCATTTGAGACAGTTGCCTATTGATATGACTAGGACTCTGATGTCAGAGCTGTACACAAACCTTTTCTTCTCCAGTCCTAAAAAAATCAAACTACAATGAATAAAAATAA
Organism: Pachyramphus minor; assembly: GCA_013397135.1. Taxonomy (NCBI): domain Eukaryota; kingdom Metazoa; phylum Chordata; class Aves; order Passeriformes; family Tyrannidae; genus Pachyramphus; species Pachyramphus minor. The sequence goes on along the minus strand of VYXB01002622.1, from coordinate 715,281 downwards.
AATGGATACTGTTGCACTCTATGCATGAGTGAGACTATGAACTCTTTGAAGAAAGGACAAGAGTTTGATTCTGTACAGATCTCAGCACAACTACCAGTTACTGTAAAATGGATAATAAATTATACAGCTATCTGAAAAGAGTAATTCTCTGTCAATTAAACGTGTTTTCATTCTGAGTTAGAAAGAAAAACAAGTATCACTAAATTGTGTGAGTACAGAAAGTTTCTGAAATTTCTCACTGATGTCCTGCATGGTCTCTTGGCCTTGGAATCCAGCAGCGCTGAGAACTTTCAAGCTGGGCACTGGCAGGCTGTATGTGCTAAAGATTTCAGCTCCTGCCAGCTCTGGGGAGGGCTGCCAAGAGGCCCAGCAGCCCAGCTGGTGGGATGCCACAAAATTGCCTTTCTGCCTTCAGTCTGTGATCTCTGTGAACCAAGTGATATCTTCTGTACATTTTTATTTTGATGAACGCATGTTCTCTAAGAGAAACTATTTCATTAGAAAAACTCTGATGCATATAAATTAATAACTTTAACAAGGACCATTCCCATTCTTCTTTCACATGTATAAATGGAATTAAATATATGTAGTTGTACATTGGTTATTAATCCCTTGTGGTCTTACTCCAGTTATTAACTGCTGCAATTGGTCAGTGTGGAATGATATCAGTACAGAGACCTCTGTACATCATGACAACACCTTTCCTTCTTTAATGATCTATTTTTCTATTTTCAAGCACTGTTTTCAATTCACTGTTTTCAAATAAGGAAGAAATGGGACTTTATAGTCAACATACATTCTCCATTAAGAAGTCCTATGTTTTCCACTAGCTGTTCAAAGAAGTTTCAAGAGTTTAGTTGCTCTGCAGTTGTAAAGAAATTTTCTGGTCCTCTTTACAAAAGAGAAAGTCCTTACCCTCAACACCTACTCTGCTTCTAAAGACAAACATTGACCGAGTGAAGAAGAAAATAGGGCAATCATACTGATGTTGTCAGCTGGATTTCATACTCTCTGAATGTAAATACGTCTTAAAACTATTTTAAAATCTGTTTCTTCTCAGTGGCTTATGCTGAAATCCCGGATGAGCAGCCACCATGGGCACACAAGAGAATCATTGACATGAAANCTGGATTTCATACTCTCTGAATGTTCATGTAAATACGTCTTAAAACCATCACATGGGCTTCATTGACATGAAGCACTTGAATGTAATACTGAAACTCGCATTCAAATGCAGAGACTTGCTAATGGTTTTTACTTTAGCTGGTTTGTGCAGCAACTCAGACAGTGTGTGTCAACTCTCCTAATTAAATTGAAAGCTAAATAGCAATGCAGACCTTGTTATATGCCACTATAAGTAGAATTCCTACTGTGCATCTCACTCAAGAGCCCAGTAGATGTCAATCATAGTTCAACCTTATGATTCTGCCCTTGGTTGGTAATTAACTGCCAGAATGCTTCAGTCCATTTTATTAGTAATATCTGAGGGATTTGCTGTGCCTTCCACTTGCACAGATGTTATTTCTGGGACACTCTTAATCCCATACGAGTGCAGAAACCAAAATAAGAGGCAGAAATATAATTTTCAGTACCACATAGGGAAGGGGAGGGTCTTTGCTGATTGCTTAAGTGCTATTTGAATAGAACATGGACAAAATAGAATCAAAGCATTGACTTCACATGCTACATTAGTCCTGCAACACTGATCAAACATAAGCAAAGGAGCACAATGCATCATTAAGAATGATACTATAAAGGAATATTAGCCACTAAAACTCTTTTAGAAACTCTTCTTCAAGAAGGTCCATGACTAAATCCCAGATTAATTTTGAACATGCAAGAAAAATCAGCTTCTCAGAGACACCAAAACTTGTGCTGTTCTACATCACGTTTCACTGGTAGTAAAAGAGTTTCATAAAAATCTCTTCGGAAAGAGCACTAGACCACATCCATTTCTCTCCTCAGAATCACCTGAGCCTGGAATCAGTAGAGTGTGAGCTTTCTTGAATAAAGATGAGACTGTTCAGCTAACAAGCACCTGCACCTGCAGATCCCACAACAACCTGCCCATAAAAAACCCAGCAGCTTTATGTGGGTAAGGTCTGTGTCGTGCATAAAGGCAGTTTAAAGAGCAAACAGCTTGAGAAGAATCATAAAATCATTTAGGTTGGAAAAGACCGTTAAGATCATTGAGTCCAACTGTAAAACTGAATTATCTATTGTATGATTTACTGTGATTTAGAAGGGTGGATAGAAAGGCGCTCAGATACTGCTCCATCTGTTTTAAAAACACTATCAGATTTGCTATCATGTACCACAACTTGCAAAGAGAGATTTCAGAGAAGAAAAAGAGGACATTCCAGTAAAAGGAATGGTGGGTGGACTACCAGATGCCAGCTTCTATCCCGAGCAAAAATGTCATGTACACAAATGCTAGGGAAGAACATCTTCATACAACACCAATATCATCTCTATTTGCCACCGCACAGAGAGGAAAGCTTTTCTCCTCATGGCTTCAGGGGAAAAAAATGTAAATAGGGTGAAACCTCCTCCAGGTGAAGATTTGACCTTGAATCATTACAAGATTGTTCACAGAACGGGTGACAGCAAACCGGTAAGCACAGGTAGTTCTAAAACAGTCCTTGCTCAAAATGAAAAGGGCAGTTTTCTTCCTAGTTTAAAATACAGCGTATTTGCCAGGGCTCTTATCTTTACAGTATCTGTCAAGCTGGCTACCAAGCAATGGACCTAGCAAACGTGGGTGTTTACAGGCGCTTAGCACATCGCTCCAGGGGAAAAAAAAAAAGAAAAAAAGAAAAAGAAAAAAAAAAAAAAAAAAAAAAAAAAGGAAAAAAAAGCCCTTTGCAAAAAAAAAAAAANAACAAACAAACAAACAAAACAAACAAAAACCAAAACCTTTCAAAATGTTGCCTTTGGTTGCTGTCTTATTTGCATCCCGCCTCGGAAAGCTTGCAGTGACAGCCCTGACACGCAGAAATCCTTCTGAAAAACATGAATGGAAGACCCGTATGGTGGGGCGGGGCGGGGCTCAGCGCCCTCCGTTCATGGCAGTATCACGGATGGACACAGGGAATGCCAATGGCCGTGACCAGCGAGTGCTGCCGGCGGAACCTGCTCCCGGCAGCCCCACCGCGTCCGTTCATTCATGGACGCGGAGCTGGTGACGAGCAGCGCCTGCCCCGCTCCCCTGGCCGCCCTCCCAGGCTTCGGGAAGAGAGGACACGCTTGTGCCAGCACAAGCGCCCTTTTCGACAGCACAGAGAACGACTCTGGCGCGGGTGGGGGGCGGGGGACAGCGGCAGCGGGGGCGGGGGGGCGGAGGAGAGGACAGGCGGGGGGGAGC
>VYXB01002622.1:585991-710445 GCA_013397135.1 Pachyramphus minor | reverse complement strand
ACCCATCCCCAGTCCCGCATCTCTCCCCCCAACCCTGCTCTTAGCTTGTCCATCCTCTTCTGTCTCCTTCTCCTCGGTTTATCACCCTCTGTTGCACAAGCACTTCGCTTTAGACCTTTGTGCATTAGATTCCAGAGCTATTCGAGGTATTTGTAAATTAAAGGCTGTGGGAGGCAGTCGAGAAAGGAAACACAGGGTTAAAGGAGCCTTAGGAGGGGAAAAAAAAAAAAAGCTAATGAGGCTGTCTCTGTGCCACTTTGAAAGCTGGGCTTGGTGTGGGGTTAAAACAGGAATTAACCCTGATGACAAAATCCCTAAGGGGTGCTGAACAAACAAGTGTGGGGTTTCAAAAAATTTGAAGATTGTGAGAGCTCACTTTAGGTTTACTTTAGCATGCAGGCTCAGTGCACTGAGATTGTTTCTAACGTCCAGCTTGGGATCTCTGAAGTGAGCTGAGTCAGCAGGAAACAGTTCAAGAGAACCCAGAAGTGCTAGTCAAACAGTGTGGTAGGATTCCTGGATTCTGGTCATTGCTTCTTGAATTATTTTCATACTTTGCCCAGTGTACAGTTCCTGAAAGAAAAGGGATAGGCTTGGACTTGTCCCTCCATGGCTGATAAAATCCCCTCTTATTCAGGTAATCTGTTCACTTGCTATCTGAATAATTTAATGAATCTGATATAAGCAGCATCTTTAGGTTTAAATGGTACACCACGCTCAGTTGAGCATTTCAGTGCAGGGTCTGCACCTCCATAGGAATGGAGGGACTATTATGATGGAATTCTGCTTCCAACACATAAGCATAATAGAGGCAGGTATCTACTAACACAGTGCTTAGTGTGCTTAGCTCTAGATAGTACTTTAGGCTCCTTAATGGTTCTTTATCAGTCTGCAGCCTTTTCTATTGCCTTCAAAGTTCGGTGCAGCATACCTACACCCGGAATACCTGCTACTTTTTCTTTTCACTGTAAAACAAAGAAAAAATTTCTTTCCTATTCCATAGGGAATTTGAGTAAACCTTTTAGTCTAAATATGTTAAAGAGTGAGATATATGTGGATATACAAGTAGAATCAGCATCTGTCTCACATAAATTAGAAAGGTGGAGTTTGAAAACATCATAAACAAAGATTAAAGAAACAAAGATCTGCAACTAGTGAAAACATTTAAGGTTATATTAGTTGAGGTATGAATTTTGAGAGGTGATTTGAGCTCTCCTGACAATGTGGGAATGCAGGTCTACCTAGTACACAAAAAGAGACCTCTTTAAAGAGCTTGCCATGGTCTCTGCTAGTGGTGAAGAGACTTATAGAATGATCATTTGGTAATCAGTAACAGACACCCCACTCATGCTCCATCTTGTTTCATATGCTAAAATGTTTGTGATTCCAGTATCTGCTTTCAAGTTGTCATAAAGTCTGAAACTCTGTTTTTTGACACAGAGTACTTTTTTCTTCCTCCTGCACCAATAGTAACCCCACCTGGAGTGCTGCATCCAGCTCTGGGGTCCCCAGCACAGGAAGGACATTGACTTGCTGGAGCAAGTCCAGAGGAAGGCCACCAAGATGATTAGAGGGATGGAGCACCTCTCCTATGAGGAAATGCTGAGAGAATTGGGATTGCTCAGTCTGGAAAAGAGATGGCTTGAGGCTGACCTGATTGTGGTCTTCCAGTACCTTAAGGGAGCCTACAGAAAGGATGGAGACAGACTTCTTTCAAGAGTACGTAGAGATAGGATGGGGGGACAGGAAGGATGGATTTAAACTGAAAAAGAGTACATTTAGATTAGTTATTAGGTCTTTACTGTCAGGGTGATAACACACTGGAACAGGTTGCCCAGAGAACTGTGGATGCCCCATCCCTGGAAGTCTTCAAAGCCAGGCTGGATGGGGCTTTGAGCAACCTGGTCTGATGGAAGGTTCCTTGCCTATAGCAGGGGCATAGGAACTAGATGTTCTTTAAGGTCCCTTCCAACATGTGCTGGTTTAAAGGTAAACCAGCAAGAGAAATAAACCCAACTCAAAGGAGATTAAAAGTCAGAATGACAATTTTAATAACAATAATATAATAAATACAATTTTATAGGTGAAAAATTGATTTTAACCCACAAAAACCTGGCACCCTGGGGCATGAACAGAATGGTGTTCGTCAGCTCCTGCCCTGAACCCCACGTGGGCCCCTCTGAGTCCAAAAGCAAAAAAAAAAAAAGAGGAGAAAACCTGCTGATGTCAGTGATGGTTGCAGTCCAGCTGGAAGTGGTGGCCACAGTCCAACCGAGAGCAGTGGTTGCAATCCAGATGAGAGCGGTGGTCCCAGTCTGGTCGAGGCTCTGGTCCTCCTCTAGATCCCACAAGTGGTACCAGAAGTCCCAAGACCCCAAGATTATATATCTTCAGGTTCAGGCAGGAACGCCCAGCCCCTTTCCCAGAGCGGGGAGTCCCACAATGAGTGAATGGGTGTGCTGGGTGTGAGGACAGGAACATCTTCTTATCTTACAGGCCTCTTAACACCCAGCTCATAGCCTGAGGGGTCAGGTGTGCTCTGGGCAGCTGCTGCAGATGGTCTGTAGCTTCTGGGAAATGGCATAGAGGGTGTAGAATACACAGGTTGGGTTACACACACACAGTGATGAACTGGTCCCAGCTGTTCTAACTAGGACACAACCATTCTATGATTCTGTGAATATATGTCTTAAGGCTCTTTTTTTTCCAACAAGATTACAAATTTGATTGATAAAGACATAAATAATTGATTATACAGATTAGTAAGATGCACAAATTTGATATTCCTAGAGTACTGTAAGACATTCACTTTGATTCATACAGCACATTCTGATTAGGGAGCAGGCTACTAAAAAAATGAGTCTAGCACACATCATAGAGATTAAAAATGGGCTAGCTAATTGATCTCAGAATGAAATGGTAGACAAAGAATCATCCCTGAGCCTGTGCATTCCTCCTGTCAAGTTCTTGGTTCCGTTACACTCATCATCCAAAGACCTTGAAGAAGTTGGCAGGTGATCCAAGGATCAGGTGTAATCAACTGAACACACATGCCCATCACGAATCTGTAGCCAGAAAGATTCATGTGATCCTTGATCGTATAAATAAGTATACCTGTGAAAACAGATTCAATTTTAAAGTATGAGTGAACCTGGACTTAGTGAAAATATTCACCATGTACAAGACTCTGCTACTGAGGAAATGCTTTTCAAATTGAGCCATTTTAAGCTGTACCTTTTAAAATCAAGATCAAATTCCTGTCTAAAGGATGAGTGCTAGCTGAAATGAGAATTAATTCAAAAAAGTCACGTGACATGGTATGCAAGAGGTCAGACTAGATGATTATAGTAGTCCCCTCTGGCTTTCTAATTTGTGAAAGTATGTTAGCAGAATAGATTCATCTGATGAATTTTAGTCCTGATTTATCTTTTTTAAATTATATTATTTGCATCAAGCCTAGTGCAACAGTTTAAATCTCTTCCTTTCATATGCAAGTATACAATAAATGTTTCAAAGTATGTAATTCTTATTTCATAACTGGTTTTTTTTTCATTTCAAAGCCTGCTTAATGTGGTTTTACAAACTTCTACAAACAAAGAATATATTAGCTACACAGCATTTAAAATAAGCTTAAATTCAAGGTTATATCTATCAACCTTTTTATCTCAAGAGAGTACTGTCTGGTACTTTATTTAGCTAAAATGTTCACGTACATTGATATCTCTTCTAATCCGTAACTTTCCATCAGTAATCCAAAAATACTGAAATTAAATTACTAGGCCTAGAAGATATGTCTTATGGCTTTCAGTGCCACTTGTTCTATGATATTAGACCGTGTGAACATAAATCAAAGAGAATTTTATGCTTTATTGCATCTGATAGCTCACAGGAACTGACATTCATAGGGAACATACCAACCTTACTTCAGCATCCAAGGTCATCACTTTGTCAAACATATTTCTCCCTCCATAACAATAATTCTATTGCAGACTTATATTTTTATCAATTGCACAAATAGGTGGCATTTTTTTCTTCTCTTAGAGACTAGCCCTTTAATTTTAAAATCTATGTGATTCCAAGGACTAGTTCCATACTAGTCAAATAACATATTAAATTAGGAGCTCTTTATCAAAGTAGAATTAATTTTAAAATTTTTGCAAACTTGGGTTAAGAGTCAGCGGAGCTGGGGAGGTAGTTTCCTGCCTTTGCTAAACATTTTAGCAGGTGATTTTCTTTTTGGGAAGCAAACCACATGAGCACAGCCACTGAAGAGAAACAGACTGCTGTGCTGGCAGAAGAAATGGACTATGTGAACACATCCTTCCTCCTGTCTTCCTTTCACTGTTCTCACTGACCAGCTTTTCTCTGTCCCTTTCTCTCTCTTAAGGAATATGCCACATGGCAGTTCAATGGAAACCACCAGCCTTACTGTTTATTTACTTGAGTCGTCCTGGTCGGTCAGGTTCCAGATTTTGCCTGTGGAGCTCCTCTGGTATCTTTCCTCCTACAATGGTAATTCAAGGTGGAAGTGCTGCTCCCAGGTCACAGCACTAAATAGTTCCTGAGAAGCAGATGAGCTGTTGTCAACTAGTGAAGCTGATAAATGAGCAAGTAGAGACAAGTTAAGACAAAGAGAGGAAGACTGAAAGAAAAAACCAGCTTTGGAAATCTATACAGCCATAAATTTCATTGGGGTGACAAGGATAATACCTACCAGGCAGTAATTTGCAAAGGGCCACAAAAGAAAAATGAATACTGTATTCTTTTGTGAAAAGAATGAATTAATCAGCAAACCTTATAAAGTAACATAATGATGGGCCATCATACAATACCATTTCTTTTAGGTCTGTTCTTGTCTTAGCATCAATTCAGTAATGAATTGTAAATTAAATGTTCAAAAGTAGTTTTAACATGAGAGGTACTATTCAGACCTGATGTTGACTTTTTTGAACTGCTGGTGATATGAGAAGCATACAGCAATTACCCTTGTTTAGGCAACCTCAGGCATTTTTCCCTTTGCATGTAGAAAGCAGGATCCTGTTAAGCAGGATCCTGTTTTAAACAATGCAAAATCTTGCTGAGGTACCATTATCCAAATATAGCAAGAATATCAGCAACACTTTACTGATTTATTAGCTCACCAGCACCATTAAAATGAGACAAAGCTAAGATAGCTTGCTCTGTTTCTAGCAGTGATCAAATAAGAAAGATTAGCTGTTGGTTAGTTCCCATGCCATCTTCATTATTAATAACCACCAATACAGAACGTATTTGAAGTGAGAAATTCTGATTCTAGTCTCATTTACTCTACTGTAAATTCGAAGTAACTTTATTTATGTCAGTAGAGTTATGCTACTGTAATACAAATTTAAATAATAGACTAAATAGTTGTGCAAATTCAGATGAGCTGAAAGCAATATAAGAATCTGAGTTTCAGTGAAAACTGTTGTGCAACTGGAAAGAGAATTACCCACCATCATTCCTTTATATTACAGATATAATTTCCAAGGTGGTAAAATAGATATATATGTAAAAGTACACTGCTCCACCATGCTTTTCTTGGGTCATTTGGTTACTAACAGCAAAGTGGTAAAAGGAGTTTTTAAGAAGTTTTTTTAGAGGGAAAAAGAAAGGTTTTTTTATATATAAAAATGAATGTATTCCACCTGCAGCAATCTCTCCTCCACCAAGTCTACAAATAGTGAAAAACAAACACATTTAATTATCAGGGAACAAATCCAACCTGGATAGAACAAATTACAAGACACCTTTCATGAAAAGGTCTCTAAATTTAGAGAAGGATGTCTGTTTACAGAGGTTTTTTAATAAGACAAGGCATGCCCAATGATAATTTCAGCCAGCAAACTTCAATTAGAAAAAAAGAAAAAGCAAGCTTTTCTACGCTTCATGTTTATATGAGAACTGGAACTTGTTGTAGAAACCAAGGCAAATTTATTACGAGTCTATCAAAGCTGTTAAATGAGGCAGTTTGAATGCAACATTGCACTCAAGACAAGAGCTCTGAAGCCAGAGAAAATATAACTCCAAACAGAAAACCAGAATAAAAGTACTGTATTGTGCTATTGCTTTCATCAAACTGGTTCTTACATTCTTCTCTAACCCTTCATATAGCATAAGGTCAATGATCCCTCTAATCAGTGTTACATCTCTGACAGCGGCCAGGAATAGATGAGTAGAGGAGAACATAAAGGTAAGGCAAGTTTGCAGTGATACTTACCATCATTACAACTTCTCATTTTTGAGCAAGCTGCACATTAGAAGCTTCCAGAGGCAAGTCATTGTGTCTGGCTAATGAATAAGTGCTTTCCCCAACAGTTTTGCATAATCGTTTTCTGAGCCCATATGAACCTCTGGCTTCCACTGTAACTTGAAGCAGTGATTTCCACAGTTTGTTACAGTGTTCCTGCTTTGCTACCTTTAAAAGTGCTCCTGGATAATTTTATTTGGTTTGTTGCTCAAAATTGTAAAAACTAGAGTATTTCCCTTTCCACTTTTGTGATGCCCTTTTCTTCAGTCAAGTCCTTCTTGAAACCATCTCCATTTCAGCAACCATTTTGTTTTTGTTATTCAACTTAGCATCAACAGAAAACTTTGTTACATTTTATATTCATGCCCTAAATCATCTGTGATCTTTTTAAATGAGGTCTTATTAATTCAGCCTCTGTTTTCTTTTCTGTTGCTTATATGAATTTTGTTTGGTTTCCCCTATATTTTATACTTTTTTTTTGAGTACAATATTCTGTAACTTCACTACTAGATGAATCATTTCAAATGGGGCACTTTTCAGCACATTGGCTTTCAGATCATTAGTTTAAAAACATACCCATTTTATTTTAAGTTTCATCAACAGATTTCTTTTTCCTTGAACAGACTATGTCCCTCATGATGGTTTGATTTTTTCTTAAAGTTTCTCCTGTTCCTAATTTACTGACTCAGCTCTTTATGCCATTTCTCAGACACAAACTAACACTCTGCAATCTCTCTAGGCCTATACATGGTCCTGGGAACATTTATCAAAGATTTTTTATAATATTGTTGCTACTATTCTATTTTATGACATCTTGAGATTTCCATTTTAATGTTAAGTTTTCAGAGAACAAAAAAGAAGTATTTAGTCATGAGGATAGTTTACAAACCATCAAAATAATTTGCTTCCGTGTCATTGTCCACACTTTGCTCTTTTGTTTCTTAAGATGTGATTTCATACTCTGTTTAGGTATGCATACATTCATGTGGCTTTTTTTTTCTTAATAAACTGTCTCATTTTGCTAATGGGGAAGAGCTTACTTTCCTCTTGTTTTTAATGAACTGCTGCATGAACATTTTTCTCACTCATTCAATGAAATGCTATCAAGAGCTTTTAAGTGGCTGTACACTACTTTGCACTGTAACATGCAGAACTTTGCAGTAATTTTCCTGCTTCTTGTGATAGAAAAATATGTTTTCTGCATCAGAAATTAAAGATATAATGGCATTGAATTTCTGAAGAAACCAAAGAATTTCTTACACGTTTTGTAATAGAATTATAGAATTGCTAAGGTTTGAAAAGACCTCCAAGATCTTCAAGTTCTACCATTAACCCAGCACTGTCAAGCACACCAGTTAAACCATGTCATAAGCATCACATCTACACATTTTTTTAACACTTCCAGGGATGGTGATTTTACCATTTCCCTAAACAGCTTGTTCCAATGCTTTCTCACCTTTCAGTAGAGAATTTTTTTCCTAATATCCAATCTCCCTTGGTGCACTTGACACCACTTCCTCTTGTCGTCTTGCTTGTTACCTGGGAGAAGAGACTGATCCCACCCATCTACAATGTCTTTCCAGGTAGTTGTAGAGAGTAGTAGCATCCACTCTGAACCTCCTTTTCTCCAGATTAAACAATCCCAGTTCCCTCAGCTGCTTCTCATTAGACTTGTGCTCCAAATTCTTTTAGTCTGTAGGGTGAAAGTGCACTGTTTCACCAGCAGAGTCTGCACTGATTTATTTTTATGCTACAGTTTGCTACTGCATCTGTAAAATGTATATTTACTAGGGATATTGTTAGTGAGAAGTACGAAACTGAACACCAAATCAGAGTGAAGAACTTGATTGTTCAGGCTGTAAAATGATGCCAGGCCAAAAATAAATAAATAACAGAAGTTGTCTCTACTGCAGAGTTACTAAAACTAGAACCCTTAGTGGTCTTCTACAGCTCCTTAAATATTGGATATTGCTTTCTGTGTTCATCTCTTATTGTCAGCTGCCTATTTCAGTTTTACCTTGACTGACTGTGCATTAAAGGCTATTATCAATATACTATTCATTATTCATTATCCATTAATAATCTCCTATTAGACAGTGGCTGGCTCAAATATTTAGTCTGTTAAACATCATAAACCAATAACTCAGCTTGCAAAAAAAGAAGAAAATATAATAAAATAAAATGCCCAAAAATGCCAAAAAAGGAAAGGAAATGTTAGAAATTCTATACACATCTATCAACATTATACTGCAGAAATTAACCTAGCCTGAATATAAAATGAGCCTTTTAGTGAATTAAATCCATATTTTTTCATCTCAGTCAAGTCACCTTGCATTTAGGAGTCACATCTAGCTTCAATTCTCATGTCTGAGAATACCAGTCCTTATTATTTTGGGCAGATTTTTCTCTTCGTTTTGGCTCTTGACAACGTTGGAGCCTCAGATAATTATATTTCTGTCAACTATTAAAATATTTTTGTATCTATTACTTAAAGATGTAAAAATGTGTGCTTTGCAGGGTGAGTCTATTATCTATGGGAGGGTAAAGAAGGAAGTAATTTAAAAATCATCTTTGCTAATGGTAAAGGGAATTGTGGAAGGATCAGAGCTGTGACCAAGCACATGTAGACTTACCCAGCTATTGTGCAGCAGCTCATTGGGGTTGGCAGGGGCCTGCATGGGCTCAGATGTATGACAATGCAGACATCACTGCTGATTTGGACCATCAGACTAGAATCCCACCAGCACAGGAACTTTCATTGCTTTTCCTTGCATTTATAAGCAATGCACAAACTCTGAGAGTCATATGTGTAAACAAATTATTATAATCTCTCACATTACAGTTACATTTTGGGAGCCAGCATGGAAAGGGACACTTATTTTTCTGTGAAGTTGAAAGTGTGAGGTAGTTCTTAAATATGCATTGAATGATGAGTATGAACCTGGAGACTGCAGCAGACCTGCAACTTCGGGATTTTTTATTTTTCAGTAGGGCTTAAGATATCCCTGTCTGTGAAATTCTTCCAGTGATTGTGGAAGACAAATAATGCACTTTTGCAGGATTTCAAGCTATAAAAAAGATTTTCAGTCTGTGATACATTTAATTATTTCCTCTTCTAAAATGTAATTATATTGGTTGCACATTTTTCATTTGATGTTATAGGACAGCTTGCAAAAAAGGCAGTCTTGTCTCAGTTTAAGTTCAGCTGGATCATGATTAACCAAGATCTTCAACTAAAGATCTGAATATGTCATGGCAAATCATGAACAGAGCTTGGGAAAGTATTATTTGAAAAAGCATAGTTCACTTTTTTCATTTCAAGTTTCCTGCCCCTTTAAATGCTTAAATTTCCTTGGATGATCTTCATTGTTTCTTGAGTGACTTTTTCTTCTGGATTTTAAAACTTTAGGTCTAAAGGCTGCTTCTGTGAAGCACAGCTGATCTCTTAGCATTTTCACTACAAACAGGATTATATTTAATCAACTACCAGGATTCTGTATGTTTATACATTTCATAGTCAGTTGGTTGCAACCACTTACAGAAAAATCAGTCCTAACTTAACTCCAGCTTCTAGTTACTCATCTGCAAATTGAGTTCACAGAACTTCCTTACTATGAATGTCTATAAAAATATAAATTTAAGGTGAAGAAGATGAAGGATGGCAAGTTGAGCACGTAAATTTATATGAGTTACATAAATCCTGACACTGACTGAAGTCCAGACTATGTCCACTAAGTCCAAACTAAATGTTAGAACTTGAAAAATCTGTCCCTTCCTTTAGCTGTTTTGTCTCCTTTCTGTAAATTTGCTTATTCAATTTGTGTAAAAATAACATATTTTGTGTAAAAATAACCACAAATTATTCCAGCTCCAATATATCTACTCACATCTATAATACCTAAACAGAGTTGGTTTATAACCTGTGTAAAGATACATGCATTTTTCTACAGGACTTATAAACTGTTCCTTCATTTTCCATTGTTCTTGACATGGAAAAAGAGAACTGGACTATGAGATGGAGAATCTACACTGAAAAACAAGCTATTATAAGTGTTCCCCCAATTATTCTCTTAGACTATGGAGCTAATTAAGGCAAAAAATCCAGCTAGCTTTTAGAAGGTCTCATAATCAATAAAGACAACATGAATATCCAGGCTTGTGACTGGTAATTACAACTAAGGGTTTGTCTTAGCTTTCTTGTGTTAGAAATTAGGTGAGATTTATGAAGTTTCCTATGGAAATCCTATTGCCTGTAAGTTAACACACCATGAAATCCATTAATAGTGTAAAAAGACATTAAAATGAGATAAATTTCTTTTCTCCACAAATTCAGCTTACTGTAAGTAAACAATTGTCCCCAGATAAGCTATACATCTCCTTTTGTTATAAAATAACAGCAAAGATGGATGATTACAGTTGAACTGAGTGTTTCACAAGTTACATTATCATCTTCAAAACCATTTAAGGAAAGTATATTCCTTCTTGAATATAAGATTGCAACCTCTGGGATAATTAAGAGAATAGATTTCACCTTCTGCTGAAGCATCAGTGCAAAAGCTGAATAAATGCACATAAAAATTCCAACTCAGATATGCAGATTAAAGCCTCCCTATGTGGTGTATGCAGGCAAGATAACCTCACAGACTTCTAGTGATACACACGTTCCTAAAGCTCTCCTTTTACAGAGAATATTATACGCTAGCAAAGTAAACTGCAAACTGTCCTAAATTGCTTTTCAGTAATTCAAGACATTTGCATAGAAACAAGTTTCCTACTTCCAGATCCAGTAACTGAGCAAATTGTGGGTTGAGAGCATACTGGATAGCAAGAAATGCTCAGAGAAGAGGGCTCACACTGTCTCCTGTATATCAATCCATCTCCTAGGAAACTAGTATTTCATTCCTTGTCCAGAAACTTTTCCCTCACTCTGTTAGAGACAGGTTAGTCAGGTCATATTTTTCCACTCTGTAAGAAGGAATACAGTTAAAGAAGGAATATGCTTTACCTAGCAGCAAAATGCCTCCTTTTACTCTCAGTTCTATTGCAAGCAGCATTACAGGTTTGAGTTGTACTGTATTAATTTGTGACTTTCAATACGTTTTCTTTCAGCCTGAAGTTAAAGATGTGCATTTCCTACCTAAATTGTATGTTGATTATTTGATTTCTTCAAATATTGCCATTCCCCATGCCTTAAGAAACACAGGTTCTTTGCTGGTCTATAAGCTGCAGCATATTCTGTTACTATACATTAAATAAATATTCTAGAACTCTCCTAGTGACCAGTGTTTGAACCTAAATTTCAGATTTGCTCTGCAAATAATGTTTTGCTCTACAGTCATTCATAACCAGTTAAAAATAAAGTTAAAAAAACGCATTTAAGCAACAATACCAAACTTGAATGTTGAAGAAGTTTCATTTTGTATTAGATTTGAAAAATATAGCATTATCTCTGCTGTCTTCTCTTTGTATTTTTATCATTAGACAAACATTTATTAAACAGTAATAAATAAATCGAACCTGAGTTACTAAAGATTAACAAAGAACTCAAAATTGCAACATGCAAATAATACAATTTTCATTTTAGGATGAACTGTTGTCTGAACAGGCTTCTGGAAAATATAGCGCACATGTAGGGATGTAGCACAGAGCAATTGTAGCACGTTTCAGTTGTTTACCTCTGCTCCATCTGTTCTGCTAAGCAGTTGTTGACCAGCTTCAGGAAAGTTCTGCTTAGAGTAAAAGATGACTTCAGATGAGCAAAGAGTTTACAAGCTGTTTGTCTCTGTGCTTGCCCCTGTAGTGCCTTGTACGTGTTTAACTAATAAGTGATGAAGACACCTGTAATTTTACTTAAACAGGGCCAGGGTCCATTCTCTGGTCCTGAGTTAGTTGGTCACACAACACTAACTACTTTGCTCTCAGCTTTGAGTTTCCTTGACTACATCTCTGCTGAGCCTGGTTATATCTATACAGTAAACTAAGCAAAACCTACACTAGGGCAGAAACCATTTGCAAGATACATTTTTCAAAACATGACTCATTTTCCAAGAAAAGAGTTTGTCTCTGCTGACATGAGCCATACCATGTCAACTTGTGTCATCAGAGGAAGGTTCCTGGCTTGTGTGTTTGTCCCTGGATCCTCTTCGTTGCACTTCTTGAAGATGGATGTGACATTTTTAATATTTGCAGTCAGCAGAAATCTTCCCTGATTGTCGTGACTTTTTAAAGATGTCAGAGAAATGAAATTGGTCAGTCAATGTCAATGAAATTAGCTGGTTCCTTTTACATCACTGGACTCATCCCATCCCAAATAACTGAATTTGTTTAAGAATTTCTTAGTTGCATCTTCCTCTGCTGTAAGTACTGTCACTCTCACAGACTGCTACTAGATGCAAGAGACCTCAGATCAGACCTTGCCAGAAAAACCTAAGAAAAAAATGTCACTGAATACTTCTGCCTTTTCTGTGTCTTTTGCCGGTAGGTAAGCACATTGAGCAGCAAACCCATGTTGTTCTAAGTTTTTCTTCTTCTACTGCTGTACATTAAGAAACTGTTCTTATCATTAATGGACCTCACCAGTTTCAGCTCCAGCTAATCTTTGACTTTGCTAACTCCACTCCTACATGCTTAGATAATATCTCTATAGTTCTCCAGGTAGCCCATCCTTCTATGCATTTCCTTTTTCTTTGACTCAACACGATGGCAAATCTGCTTTCAGGACTGGACAAGACAAAAACTGTCATAGTAAGCTCCTGTGAAAGGCTCAGCCCATACAAACACTGCTAGTTAAAGTGTGCTCATAATTGTTTGAAGAGTTTTTAAATGAGGTCAGGAATCATCAGTTTTTCAGAGCTAGCATAAAACTTTCATAAATAACCCACTAATTAGAATCACAGAATCATCAGAACTACATTCATAGAGTCATATCCTTGTTTTTCATCTGAATGCAGCTGGTACTGCCAGGGGACCCAGCAGCACTAAGTTCTTGCGTTGATAATCGTTAAGCCATTGCCTATGAGATGCTGAGAAGTAAGCAGGGAGCTGTTGGTTACCTCTCCTGTGGATTCCAGCTGCAGGTCCCATCATCCATATCACAGATCACTGTGTCAATATTTATTTCCTGCTGGAACATACACTGTTTACTTACTTAGGATGGGTTTTACTAGGAAGAGAAGTGCCTTTGATGTTTTATGTGACAAGTACTATATGCATTATGTTTGGACTGAGTTTTCCATTAAAAGAAATTAGGCAGTGCAGGTAATAAATCATAGCCCTTGAAAATTCGAACAAACTGCCTTGTTCTTAGTCCAAAATGCAGCACTTAAAAGAAAACCATAGTAGCCTAGAAAACATAAAGAAACGGAATTAAAGAAAGCTTGTAATATCTGAAAAATTTACTGTGGGAACAGACACAAAAGAAAAATGTGGGAGGGCAAACAGGAAAATAGAGATGTGCAGACCTTTCTAATGACCCAAAGAGAATCATTCACACTGCTGGAAATCAAACTCATGTCTCCTGATTCCAGACTTTATATTGTATACACCAGACCTTTGCACCTCAGAACTACAGGATTGTGACCAGTGTGGCAATGTGGCCCATTAAAAAAAGAGGCATCAGCAAGCCTGAACAATTTAATATATCTTTATGTCTGATATTCCTTACGTCTGAAAGTATATTCTCTCCTTCAAGCAGTGGATCACGGCAGAATTATGACTGTGCCGTGTTATATCAGCTGTTAATCAAAACCTCCATTCCCTGTACTGGATACCTGTTGAGGGTTACACACAGGGGAGGCTGCTGGAGAGGCTTGAGCAGATGCTGCTCTTAATCAGCACCTATTAAGTTTTCTCCCAAGCTCAGTTTGGCTCCTTGGAACATGGAGGAGTCACTTAACTATGTCTAGGTCAGGTGCTCTTGGTCACAATGTTTAAATGTAATACATCGTAAGTGCTGGTACAGAAAACCACTGTCCTTCGAGGCAGGCAGCCAAGTACCGTTGCCAACAGCTCACAGCCCTTAATGGGAACTTCCATCTGAGTAAACAAGTGGTATTTATCATAAAAGTGAGGCTATGTTCTATACTAATATATTAGTATTCCAGACACAATTCTCCAGCCGTTGCATAGATACTACTTAACTATATTACTCTTTAGTCAGGACACCCATGTCCAAACTGAATTTCAATTCACTAACATAACCCCAGGTATAGTATGAATGTGTAAAACTCCTGTCAGTTAGAGGTCTCTTGAAGTTTGATGTCATTCTGAATGAAATACAAAGCATTATTTGTGTTTGAACAAAGGCATGTGGTGCAGCACCACATGAATATTTCCACAGATGCATGAGCATGACTAGACAGATCAACTACTATAACTCAAGGATTTCTTATAAATAGTCTAGCAATATTCTTAAAGCAAGAGGTAGCTTAGGGCCATTCTAAACTCTTCCACTTGCTCATAGTCTCAAGTGTTTTTCAAAGCCAGAAACTAGAATTTCAGGAATGTGTCAGTGAGTTTAGTTGTGCACAAAGAATCACCTTTCCTTAAAATGTTTCTTACATCGTAAGTGCACCTTCTAAATGTTTTGACTTAAAGACAATTTGGTTTGGTGCCTACCCAAGCATTCCAGAAACATTTCTTCAGTGACACAAGAGATGGCACAAAGTTTCTAGGGAGCAACTTGAAAAATTTTAGTTTGCCAGTAGTTTCAATTTTAAGGTGTACTATAATCTGTGAGATAAACCATATATTTTTCATTTATATTGCTCACAGGAAACAAGGGACTGTTATCAAATTAGTTGAAGGATTGTGGTTTACTTCTCACAAAGATGTGAGCAAAATAAACCAGCCATGGGAGATCTCGCCTTATCAAGCACTGCCACAGATGCTGATTCGAGTAATGTACTTCTTTCTGGGATATAAAACTTCAGGTGATAAAATTGATGGGAAATGCCCTAAGGGGCAAAACAAAAAAAAAAAAGCATCAATAAAGAAAATATTTCTCAATTTTAGATTTATTTAAACCATTAAAAGATTTATTTTCCCCAACATTTCTTCACTTTTAGAAAGACATCAGAGTTAACAGTCACATCTTCAACATAAAGCAGATAGCTCTAGTCACTAGAAGGATGTATATACTACATTTAGCACAGTTAGATTTACTCCACTTCACCTCACCTTCCCTTAAGGACAAACCTACAGAGCATGAAAAATGACCGTACTTGTATGGGTACAAGTGACAGGCTTATGTTACGTAGAGTGAATAAGAAACAAATCCTCTGTTTTCCTTTTTATTTTATGACTGATTATTTATAAAAGAAGCGACAAAGGTTAAGAAAAAAAAAGGACAAGGAATCCAAACTGGTTATGTATTAGCCTGACAGCAAAAATACACAACCCACAGAGCTTCTGTGTTAGGCAATAATATGTCTCCCTGGATTATAGATGCTTGGATAGGGTACAGATGAAGATTTAAGGAAGTCCTATCAACTCATGGGAAGCTTTCAAAGTGTTTGTATTTGAGAAGGAGCTGAAAGGTTTCCAGTATGCTGATGGCAGGCACATTTCAGACCCAACATTACTCCATTTCATTTGAAAATAAATGCTCTTCTATACATTAGGATACAGGCTTAGAACAACAAACTATTGATTAAAAATAATTTAAAAAGATCTCACCTAAACTCTGTGGGACATAAACTATTCAAACTGTCATCAGTGACAATGCCTGAGCCTGGAGTTGTACTACATAATTCCTCTGCTGAACAATATTGAGCAATAGTTAAGTAGGTGGCATAGACAAAGCAATATTTCCAATGGACTCTAAGAGTAAAGAATCCTCCTGTCTAGGAGGCAGCTTAACAATATAGATATAGGCGAATCATGCCAGTTCTCCTTGGACTGGAAAATGAACCTGGACATTGTTACTTTGCCAATACAGATGTAACCTGACAAAATTTTTAGCATATGCCCAGTGTAGATTTATTTTTAAACTTTTCTGCCTAGGAACTGGCCTTATCTTCATTTGTACTGACATTCAGAAAAATTACTTTTCAAATCCTCTGTGAATATGTAAGAAGCATCTGAAAATAGTAGTTAAAGTAGTTGATAGTTTTTTTCCTCCTGTTGGAGGAAAAAAGATCTCCTGATCTCAAGGGATCTAACTTTATAATTAAGTTAATGTCATTTAAATATGATAAAAAATAACCCTTGTAATTCTGCCATCTGCATCAGAATTGTAATCCAAAAAAAATTCAAGCAGTAGCACGTCCGCTAGTATGTGCTAAGTAATTTGCTTTTTCCACTGACTGACAATCACAGAGTTTTATAGAATTATTTCCTAGACAGCCTAGTAAGAGTTCTGTGATTTCCATTATTCATTACTTTTTTGAGCTAGCCAGTAGACAGGAACTCCCATAGCTCTCTTCCTTTTGAGAATAAATGAATAATACAAATGGGATTTTATTTTGTCCTACACAAAAAGCCCATTTTCCCTGAGCACAAGAAGAAAAGGACCTTGCTTTTAGTTTCTTTGGTCACCTTCTCAGTCAGTTTTGCACTGACAGAGTAGTTTTCTTTGAACCAGCTGCTGTTTTTCATCCTGTCGTTTTCTCCTCATGGGTGTGCACTCTTCCAAAGAGTCTTAATGTCTCTTCAGTTATAACCAGTCAAAGCGAAATGTCTCACAACCTGTAGCTCAGCTCTGTCCTGGCTCTCATATTTGACTAAATTTTTTAGAAGTTGTCTTGTTAATTTTTATAGATGTCAATCTGTGAGAGAGAAGAAAAGCTGCGCACATTTCTCTAGAGGGTACTTTTACTGGCAAACTCTAAAAAATAAGAGAACGTGAAAAGTTTGAAGGGTAACATTCAGTTAAAATAAAGCATTCCACAAAGCTATGACTTAGCACATGCTAATCCATACAACTTAGCAAAATCCAACCCATTCAGTCCCAAGTTACCCAAAATATTAGGGTGATTAAGAGAAGAAGAAGTAAAGGAAGAGAGAGAGAGAAGGAGGAATATAGCACCCTTGCTAACTTGACCCAAACTTGAAAACTCCATCATGTCATGCTTGCTATGCCCACAAATTATTAGCTATGAACCAACTTCACAAACTCTCAGCAGATAGACCCTGGGAAACCTGTCTGACCCTGAAGGCCACTTAGGCATCTCCTGTTGGGGGAATAAGAACAAGAATAAAGCCTGGAGAATGCATGGGGGCTACAAAGAGTTCATTATCAGGAAACCCTCCTGATTTCTGTGTGTCTTAAAAGATAATAATACTAGGATTCCTAGTAATCAGAAATTGAATGCCTCATTGCTTACACAGTCCCAACTTTGTACTTTCTTAACAAGAAATCCTCTGGGCAAGTAAGTCAGAAATTCCTTTGGCTCCACACTGAATGTGAGATACCTGGAAGTGCAGCAGAATTATTTAACCCATATGTCTCTAAAGATAGAAAACAGATGCTAAATACAGTTTAATAGATGGTCTTCTCTTGACATATGCTTTAGCAATGGCATGACAATCACATTTATCCAAAATAATTTAGATGCTGAGACATCAAGTCAGGATCATCATCCTCCTAGGGTCAGAGTGTAGAGAGATAGTAAGGCAGAAAAGTCTCTAGAGAACTGAAATCTTAGACAGGCTTGTTTGGAGGCCTTCCCTGACCACAGAAGGAACTTGAAGAACCTGTGCTTTCAAGTTTTAGTGTCTTTCTTAATTGCTTAAAGATAAGTAGAAAGAAGGTTTTTTACCCTAGCATAAAACTTGAATAGGTGACCAGTAAAAATAAAGGCTTGCTGTGTGTCTTTGTGTATCTTGAACTTTGTGAACTGTACATTAGACCCTGAACTTGACACACATAACTCAGATTTTTCTCAAAAATATAGTTGGAACTTTCTAGACTTTCTATCCAGTTCTTGGTTAGGGGAAGTTTACAGAAGAGAAGGTACCTCTGAATCCACCTTACAAATATCTGGTTTTCCATCCTGTGCAGGACAGGTGTATTCTCTTCAGTTTAATCCACAGATACCAATCTAATATTTCTTCTGTTAACTCTTTATATATATGTTTAAAAGATTTATATTTTAGGTAAGTCTGTGATATTTAGATCTTTGAATTAAAGAGATACAAGCTGCATATTAAATGTAATTGAATACAAATTTAATCTCTGAAATCGGGCCTAATTTTACTTTTATATTACTAAACTAAGTCTCTAAACTACTACAGGCAAATATTTTTTCCTCCTTTTTCATTCTACTACTCCTCACATTTTGAATTTGGCCAGTTATAGCTGACAATAAAACACTAGACGTACTTGTTTCTTGAAATACTATTCTGTTTTTTAAATGTGGGTGGTCTGCTATTTCAGAAAATTTTAATTAACATACAAGACAAAATACTATAGAAAATAATTGTATGCCTTATCATTAATAAACCAACTTAATAGACTCCAGGGATTTCACATCTAATAATTCTTTAAAAAGCAAAATAACATGTACAGCATACGCCTAGCTGGTAACTTGTCCCTTGACTTTATGTTATTAAAACATGGAGGCTAAAAATTGTTTTTATAGATTATAAGATGTTGCCTGGTCTTTCTTCCTAATTAGTATACTGGTATTTTTAATATTGATATAAGAGTTTTCAGTCTGTTCTTCTCAGTATTTTGTCTAGATTTTATTTATCAAATATTTCATCAACAAATTTAATTGCTAGAAAAGAAATGTCAACTGAGCAAAACCAAGTGCAGAATTACTCAGAACAAATACAGAAGGGAACAGAAGTGAGTATTCACACCTGTGAGCTTTTCATCTTTTTGTTGTTGTTGCCTATAGTTGACTTGTATTCCTCCTGAATTGTGAGATCACTTTTACCATAAGCAGGTGGAGAAAATGGTCAATAATTTGAATGTGTTATAAAATTTAAACATTTTCAAGACTGATAATGCATTTGAATGGATCTTTGATCTGACAGTTCCCTGAAAGTAAAGTATGATCTACAATGAGAAATTACTTCTTAAAAAAAAAAATGAGACGTTCAAGGAACAGAAAATAAAATAGGTGCAAAATGAACAGCTGGGTAACTAGTTGAAACATTACATGCATGCAAACCTTTGATTATTTTTATTCAGTAGAGATCTGCTTGGCTTATCAGCAGAAACAACACTATGTTTAGCCATGTCAATTTTCATATTGAGAAACAGCTGCTGTTCATACGAAGTACTGGAGGAGAAATAATTGGTTCTGTGCTAACTGCAATATTTGTTTCAGAGTATACTTTCCAAAAGTGTGTCATTAGCACAGTGAGATAAAGGTAACCCTGAGAGGTAGGTGGTAGGGAATTAGGTCCATATAATGTAAAAAATTGGCAAAATAAAACAAAACCACCACCACAACAACAAAACACCCAAAACCCCAGTGTCCTCATTATAAATATATTTGCCTTCTTTGATATTTTGAGGAGCATGGTGCATGCTCCTGAAAGTTAGTAAATATCTGGCATTTTCAGAGAACTAACCAGTGTTTTCTGATGTGTATTATGCTATTTGAAACTTTTATATTGGCAAACTGGCTATCTGTATATTTAATGAAACAAAAAGAGAAAGATTATCATTATCTTTCTTTCCATTTTAATTTTCCTGGCTTTTTTTCATATTTATCCATATCTTGGCAAGTCTTTTCCGTGTTAGTAATACATCATCCCTCCTTAGGGCAAAATCTGGTTCTGTGGTTGTAATAGTTCCCTGGCGTGTACAACTTGGGACTTCGTGCTTGTGTTTTATGGTGTAATATCTCAAAGAGCACAGATGTGGAACCCAACTCAAAAAATGAAAGCAAGAATCAATTTCTGCTTTCTTTTACATCCAGACACTCCAGAAAAGCCAATAGAATGAATTATGTGAGTAAAAGAAAATTTTTTCAGTGGCAAATTGTTTTAGGGTGGCATTCTGATCTCACTGGATTACAGCTGGTCCCTCCTTGGATACAGCTAACACTGATGGATCACCCAATTTGGTCGACAGAGGCTCATGTATTTTAAGTTCCACAGCTGATCCCTGCAGCTAGCACACTGCTGGTTACCTGTAATAAAGTGACCTTACATTATATATACATGACATTATGTACATGTGGCTAAATCCTGCACCTAGGGTCTGCACAGTACTGTGGAAGCAAAACAACAGTGCTGAAGCAACCTAAAGGTCCCTCAGCTATGGTTTGCTTCCTCAGTTGCTGGCAGCAGATGCACAGGAAGAGTATTAGAATACAACCAGCATATAAAAATACTTCTCACAGATAATATCGCAGCTTCTAGCGATTCTTGAGCTAGATTATTTGTATTCAATAGTACTTTGGGTTTTGTTCCATAATTTTGTCATTTAATCTTATTATATTTTTAAGATGCACTGCCTACTCTGAGAGGAATTTCCTTCCTTTATAGTTATACTATAAAAATTTGAAGGTACTCTGAAAATGATTTTGTGTAAAGGCTCTATTTATGCCCTGTTCAAGTCTGTCAGATGTCCACATGTGTGTATAGAGCTGTAGCTGTCTATCAAAGTTCCTGTCAGTATTTGGTTACAGAAAGGCTGTCAGTACTTCCTTACAGAAGAAACAGTGTGGCTGCCAAAGATATTACAATCTGTCAGTGACAGTTATTACTAAAGGATGACACTGGATAAACCTTGAGAATATTTGGAGAAGTCTGATATGGATATTTTCAACTAATTCCTTTAATACTTGTCTCATATATCCTTAATGGAATAAATTACTGCAGATAGCATCACAAGAATGAGAAACATTAAAAACATACTCCATCCTTTAAACAGTGGTCTGCAATATATGAAAACATAATGTTTGTAAATAATGGGTTTTTTCTGAAGAAATGAAAAAACTGCCATTTGTGTCATTTGTTATACTAGCCTTTAGTTTTAAAAAGACTTTCTCACTCTAGAAAATAAAGGAATGGAAGGAATAACTGGCATATGCATGAGATAAAAGGTGGAAATTTGGCTAACAGATGATTTCATAGAAAATTCTTAACTTTGATTAAACTAGACTACTTTGAAGCAGGCTTTTTCCATACATTAACAAGAAAGCATGTCTAGAAAGGAAGAGCAGTTGGGGGTCCATTGAACCTTGACTATTCAATGCTGGCATAATATAAGACACATATCATTACAGTTTAGTTCATCCTTAATCCATTACTATTGCTAGGGAACTGCTTTGAACTAAACCTGGAAACACATGATATGGTCAGCCATCATCAGATAAAAAGACCTTGATATAGTAACTGCTTCAAAGTCCTTTTCAGACATCTAAGGGCTGCCAAACTAGACTGAAACAAATGATCTAAGGGATTATAGGAGTTTCTGGGGAATTTAGACATTGTACAATGAGGCAGAAATGTATTTCAAGCCTGAAAACATTGATGTTACTTAGTATTTTCTTATCTCAATATATTTGATAGTTCTGACTTTTTTTGCTATGTATCCCTGATCAACTCATGGTGAGCATTTGATGCTTGCTATTTTAAAATCAAACTCTATGTAACACTACAAATTGCATTTTTTACCCTTGTTGTGCAACTTTAATGTAGAATGTAGAATTTTGTACAAAAAAACCACCTAGAAATCTTGCAGTTCAGAGCTTCCCAGCTTCACTTGGCACATTCCTAGTCAGTCAGTTTCCTGCAGAATCAAAATCATGCACTGGCGCATGCTTGGAAGTGTGGTGGGATGAAGAACTAGTTATTGATCTCATCTTTAACCTCTTGTGTAACCTAGTTTTAAAGTGATCAGAAAAGGGCTTAATAGACATAAACCTGACATAAAATCTAAAATATTGAAAAACTAACCAATAGGAATAAAAAAAACACCACCAGAATATTTTAGAAAGTATTTTATAACTTCAAATGAATACAAGGCTCTAAACCATTGTCCCAGAGCACACTAATCATAGCCAACATATATTATAGCTTTGAAATATTGTTTAGCCTATCCCTTTTAAAAGATTTCTTTTTACTTGTCTATTCCTAAGATTGCTTATATTGTCTATGTGGTCACACCTCCTTCTTTCTCTACTGAGCAGTCTTTGGTTTGTGAGCATTTTGTGCTTATTGATTTACAGCTTCCTATTCCTTAAGTAGCCACACTGGCCTTCCAGACCCTTGTTGATATCAATTTCAATTACAGATGGGCTCCTGACATAGAATTCTGGTCAGAATCTTAAGTAGATAAATTTTAGAGTTTGTGGCTTAGGGACTTGCTTAACTCTAACCATATGCACTGAAGCCTGTCTTTCCTTTAAACCTTCATCTAAAAATTTGACATTAAGTGAATGCGCCTTATACTGTAGTTATGCATCAGAAATCCCAGAATGAGTGATTTATTAAACCATAACTATGAAAGTACTGATTTCCCTTGCTACTTTTTTCAGGTTTGAGATATTACAGAATGCAGCACTCTGGTGTTTGTTCCTCAAATTCAGTATTTCTATTTCTATAGCCTTATTCCCAGCAACCCAATAAAACCCAGATTGCTGAAACCCAAGAAAGTACTCCTTTGTTTGAGCATCATAGTAGATTATCTTCCTCATTCCTGATGTAGGACTAGTTCTACTTCTTTTCTGTTTGATTTGGGGTTTATGGCTTTTGCATGAACATTTTATGGTTTCACCGCAGTTTGAAAGACATAGCTCAGCTGTCTTCACTATACTCTATTTTCTCCTTCGTTCTTTTAGACTTTTATTTATTTCCTATATTTTGTATGAAATGGCTTTTCTTTTGTGAAGGCACAGAGTCTCAGTGTGTTTTCTTCTTGATGTGAGCTGCAAGCAAGTTTTATATTCAGCTTCAATGACATTCCCTATGTCATGTTACTAAGCCTCTAAGCAATGACCCCAGTTGTCTTCACTGAGTCTTCTAACACCAAGAAAAATATTTTTTCCTAATAGTGTCATTTTGCAGATCCAGTATAAAGCAAAGTAATTTACCAACTTAGAGGCACAAGTAATAGTATCTCCAACTTCTATGAAGAGGTGAAGAGGTAAAGAGACAGGAACCTGTGAATAATGGTAGGAAATGAAAGAATGGAACTTAAAGCACTTTATAAGTTCTTCAAAGTTCCTGACATAGACTCAAACTACATGTTCCTTCTTGAGAAAAAAAACCCTATAGCCTTATCCTTCTGTTTATTTATTTTCTATTGATTTGAATCATCTTGTGATGACTCAGTTTAAGTTTAGTGCTTATCATTACATCATCACTGAAGCTCTGAGTACTTTCTAAGACCTAAATCTGAGAGAGGATTCTATCCCCTCCCAAATTCTCATGCACCCCCTTGCACTTGCTCACTGGTGGGGTGGTTTGAGAGATAGAAAAGGTCTTCACATTGGGTAAGTGCTGCTCATCAGTAACAAAAACACTTCTGTGTTATCAACACTGTTTTCAGCAGAAATCCAAAGCATAGCTCCATACCAGATGTGAAGAAAACTAACTCTATGTCAGCCAAAGCCAGCATGCATGTGCTTCTGAGAATTGTCTCCCCTTGGGGTCAACTATCTCCCAATTAGCTCTGAGATGTGTGTTTAAGTGAAACAGAATTTTACAGATCTTCTCCTGATTCCAGGTGCCTTTAAGTAAAGAAAAAAAAAATCATTATTTGAAAAGGTGGTAAAAGTAGAGCCAACCTTATTAAATATGGATCATTATTCAAACTGGAATGAGAGGCTTCTGCTCCGCTTCCTACATCTGAAGAATATTGCTTTCTGCCTGTAGCCCCACAGGACAGCAGCATCAACAGGGTTTGCCTCCTAGTCTGTCAAGCTTATTAGCCCACTGATCTAGTTTCTATCCTAGGACTTAAGAAATACTGATGGAAACATTTTCAGACAGAGGGAAGGCTACACTTTTGGCAGCGAGGATCAAAATTAAAAATAATCTCAACAATATGAAGAAATAACCCAAAATAAATAGACTTATTCAGTGAAGAATCTATTTCTCTTTCTTAGGAAAAAAATAGTAAACTGCATGCTAACTAGCTACAGGTCTTGAAAACAGGGCTGGAATTTAGGAGCAAAAAATAAACTAATGCCCCAACCTAAATGTGAAAAAAGGCAAAATTTTAGCATAGTATTACAAACAAAAGCAACATGAAAAATCATTGACCTGTTCCCTTCACTACTGAAGATGCCAGCTGAAGAGGTGCACTCAGTTCTTGAACATCATAGTTTAAAGAAATGATGGATTTGGGAAGAGCCAAAGAACCACAAAGCAATTAAAAGGACTAGCACATGTGACCTCCAAAGAAAGATTTAAAAAGTTACTCTGGCGGAAGAAAAGTAGATCAGAGAAGACTTTATAAGAACATCCAAGTACGCAAAAAGTTCCTACAAAGAAAAAAGAAGAGAGACATCTATTTTTCTACTCTTTCATACTCAGGATAGAACAAGGAACAATGGCTTTAAGCTATAGCAAGGAAGAGTCAGATACTAGGGAAAATGCTCTAAGAAGTAAAGCTAGAGAAGCACTGGAATAAATATCTTAATAGGGTATGAAATCTCCACCTCAGAATGCTTATAAAAAAAGACGAGCAATCTTACTGGAGAAGGACAAGAGAGTAGATGATCATGGATGGTATTGGATCATGCAACCTCTGAAAATCCCTTACAGTCCTCTTCTATCCTCTTCTCTGTACACAGAATTTTATCAATCAGAAATGTATAGTTAAAACCTGAAAAATGAAGCAACTCATATGATAACAAAACTTACTTCAAGGAAGGACACTTACAAATCCATATTACACTTTGGATCACATCAATATAAACACCATTCTGGGCAATTTAGTTTAATTTGACTGAACAAAAATCAATCCCTCTCATCCAGTGATATAACCAAAAATATGAGAGAAAGAAAATAAGTGCAATGTAGTATTTAAAATGCGCATGGTAGCTGTTTTGATTGTTCAAAATACTGATCCCAAAATATTGAACAATTGGTACACTCAGTATTCTTAGACTGTTGTGGAACAACTGTTTCTTTCAGAGATATGACTGGTTAAATACTTTCTGTCGAAACTTTTCCTCCAAATTAATTAAGAATTAGAACTGTATTTCCTAATCTTATGAGAATTCTACATTCACAAAAAGTATAAAGCATCTCTATTTTGTTGCAATCATTAGCATTTAAACCACTTTGTCCATATGGGTCAGGGGAATTTTAATGGTGCTGCCTGCATCCTCACTAAAAAATATCCTAGAAAGGCATTTTCTTGCTCCACAGAGAAGACCGAAGCCTTTGTAAAATACTTGGAAGCTTGGTTAACACTGACTTTTTAGATATTCATTTTACAAAAGGCTGCAGCCAGCATAATTCCAAATATTTATATTCATTAAGAATCTTACAGTGTACAAGAGATTAGACTTTGTGTCTGTAGTGGTGAAATAGCATTAAATTTTAGATTATTAGTGATAAAATAAATGATTAAGCAGTATGTGTAGGTGACACACCATAAAAATAATTATTTTATATGTATTCATACACACACCCACAGATACAGATAGAGATAAGGCATAGGCATAGATAGATACAGCTGGGGGTACACTTCCTGGTGGCAGAAATTTATGTTTAAAATGAGAAGGAACACATGTAGAGAATTAAATACTTTACTACCTTGAATGAGACTTCTTTAGGGGACAAATCTTATGCAGGTTTATTAATTCTTCTTTTACAAAATCATTCAAGTTGGAAAGTCTCTGAGATTGTCAAGTCCAGCCATTAACCCAGCACTGCCAAGTTCCCCACTAAACCATGTTACTAAGCAGCCAATGCACACATCTTCAGGAATGGAAATTCAACCACTTCCCTGGGCTAACTCTTGCAATGCTTGACAACCCTTTTAATGAAGATGGTTTTCCTAATATCCAACCTAAACCTTTTTTGTGCAATTTGAGGTAATTTCCTCTTGTCTTGTCACTTGTCACCTGGGAGAAGAGACCAACCCCCACTTCATTACAATATCCTTTCAGGTAATTGTAAAGAGTGATGAGGCCCCCCTTAGCTTCCTTTTCTCCCTGAAAGCAACCCCAGCTCCCCCAGCTACTCCTCATAAGACTTATGTTCTAGACCCTTCACCAGCTTTATTGCCCTTTTCTGGACACACTCCAGCACGTCCATGTCTTCCTTGTAGTCAAAAGCCCAAAACTGAACACAGGATTCAAGGTGTGGCCTCAATAGTGCCAAGTACAGGGGGATAATCACTTCCCTAGTCCTGATGGCCACACTGTTTCTGATACAGACCAGGACTCCATTGCACTTCTTGGCCTCCTGGGCACAGTGCTGGCTCATATTCAACCACCTGTCAACCAGTACACCAAAGTCCCTTTCTGCTGGGCAGCTTTCCAGCCCAGTGGCGCTGCCTGGGATTGTTGTGATGTTGTGACCCAAGTGCAGAACCCAGCACTTGTTCTGGTTGAACCTCACACAGTTGGCAGTAGCCAACCTTTCCAGATCCTTCTGCACAGCCTTCCTATACTCCAGCAGATTAACACTCATGCACATGGTGTTGTCTGAAAACTGACTGAGGGTGCACTCAATCCCCTCATCCGGATCATTGAGAAAGATGTTAAATAGGAATGGCCCTGAAACTGAGTCTTGGGGAACACCACTTGAGCCTGGCCACTAACTGGGTTTAATTCCATTCATCACCACTCTCTGGGCCTGGCCAGCCAGCCAGATTTTTCACAGCAACCATGTCCCCATCCAAGTCATGACCAGTCAGTTTCTCTTGGAGAATACTTGGGGAAATAGTGTCAAAAGATTATGAAGGTGTATCAATCCAAGGTGTAATCAATCCTATACCAGCAGATAGGAGAGGAAATCAGTCATTTCATCTGTGATTTTTACAGATAAAATTTATGTTAAAAAAACCAAAATGTAATCTTATTGCTTAAAAGGTAAATTCTCAATTTTGACCAAAATTGACCCATTACTAGTGAATGGCCATTGACATAGAAAATTCTTGTGCTTTGGTTGTGTATATTTAATCAATGTAAATAAAAGTCTATACTAGATTATGAATATTTAGGAATTAGACTTACTCAAGTCATCCTGCATTAACAGAACAGGACTGGGAAAACTAAAGAAATAGGCATTTTTTTATTGCTTTTAGTTTAATATCAAAATAAATACAGGGGAGAAGCCTCTGAATAAGAAAGCAATGAGACAACAGATGGATGAATCACTGCAGAGTCTCTGATGAAAATACACTGACCTTGCTCTGATATTCAATCAAAACCTCAGTCTTTTGTTGCTTGAATGAACTTTTCTTCAAAATGTGGCAATTAAAAACAAACAATAGATTTAATCAGATGTGAGGTTTGTTGTCTTACTTAGTACCATATTAACTTACAGACTACAATTTACAGAAGTGTTTTGTATGAATGCAACATATTTGGAAGTTTCTTAGAATAGCATGGATATGAGTCCTTCTGTGTTACCGAGATAAACCAGGAAAACAGCTCTAGAAGTCTATATCTATTTAGAAAATGCAGAAGTGCATTCTAAGGAGTTATGAGTTGAGGTCCTGGGCCCATTATTTGTCTAAGACTTAAGCTTCACATGTCCATCAACTTAAGCTTTTACATGTTAAGCTCATCACATGAAACCTAAATTTCAAAGCCGCACCATCTCTATGCCTCTGGACAGCTGATAAAAAAACTACACTCAAATTGAGAAGATGCCTAATGCTACCCAAGAAGAAACTCATGGAAATGAAAGGGTCTTAAAACCCATCCCCCTTGGACAATTGAGCCAGTAATTATTTTTGATCTGTCTCCATTGTATCTGGGCAATCCACAAGACCCAAATTCAACAAGGAAAACAGGTACTGAGGATCTAACATTCACACTATTACATGTTTTAGAGGGCTTTTCATAGGAATAGAATGGTTTAGTCTCTGTGACTGAATGCTCACTCGGAGAATATGAGGACCACCCCTACCAGGTTAGTTCCAGTCAAAATAAGTTTGTTTGTGTATGCATGATGTGAATCAAAGCACAGTCAACGAGGAAGCTTCAGAGATAGTCTTGCAAGGTGTTTTCTCAATATGAGTGAAAGTGAAATCACTTATGTAGATTTATCTTTCATCTATTGAGGAACCATAGTCTTTGAAGAGTTGTCAAAGAGCCTCATGATAAGGGGCATGGTTTCCATATATTAGATGACCTGAAGCACTAGGCTACATCATTATGCTCCTCTGCTCTCTGATACACTGAGATACGAATTATTTTGCCTCAGTGGCCCAACTTACTGTAGCAGAGCAAAATCCTTCTCTAAGACAAGAGTCTGAAAAAAAGAAGCTCAGTTGTAATCTTTCATTATAAAGGGGGCAAGAGTTACTAATTCCTTGTTGAGTAAAAGCAATTCCTCAGTCCCAGTTTAAGAGAAAATGTCAGGAAATTTATTATTTGAGAAACTGGATAATGTGAACCTGTGTTAAGGAATATTCTTTAATTGCATGCCATATGGGACTCCTCGGTAGATATAAGCTTTCACTGGTTTTCTGGATGGATCCTCATGGAAAGATGACACTGAGTGTCCAATATTGAAAAAAACTAGCAGCAAAAAAAAAAAGGCAAAAAACCCCTAGACACTTATATAGCCAAAGTGAGAGAGGCTCCTGGTAAGTTCAAGCACTGTTAGGTTTGGGTACTCCAAGCAACGTTTTGGACTTTGACTGTATATACAGGTACTTAAATGTTGATTCTGAAAAAAAAGTGTGTAGTTTAAATGTATAACACTTATCCCTTGTGAGAATGAATGACTAGTAAGAAAAATGAAATATTAATTTGTAACAAGCACTTTTAATTTCTTGATATTAGAACTTTTATTGCCAAATATAGCAGGGAGGTACAATTGATTTTTTTGGCAATATTTCTTAACAGCAACAGATGTAGTCAAGCATAACTTCTGTAGCTCAACCCTCAGTTTTCCTTAACCTGTGATTTAATCCGAGAAATATCATCAGAGGTGTGAATTATTTAAAGACTCCAGGCCTGTCTGAAATCAAATACTTCAGAATCATCAGTATATTGAATATGAACTGATAATCACACCACGATATCTGTTTCAAAAGAGGGCAAATAGAAAATACGTTTTTATTTAGAATTTGGAAGGCAACTTTCATGATGCCTGACTGTAGTTTAGGAAACTACTTGAGGAGATTAGTCACATTAATTTCCTAGCTAGTAAAGAGAGATTAATCATCTCCCCTCTGAGATTGAGTGAAGGTATGTGTAAAGGGGGAAGCCTGAGATTACTCTCAAGTTGTGTCTCTGCTGATTAGAAGTGACGCATACACCAGTGTGCTCTAAAGCCTGCTTTCCACAGGATAGAAACCACGTCATGGAGACTGACAGATATGAAAGTATTTGCTGATGAAGGCTGTAGCTAAGGTTATGTGATGATGCACACTCTACAATCAGTCTAAACAGACCCTTCCAGAACCCAGGCTAGGTCCCTGGTACTGTTTAGTTCTGGTAATTTTGAGATCTCAAATACTAGGCATGACTAGCTTTCACTGGATTTTCTCTTCCCACAATTTTCTTCTTCCTCACGCTTCTTGTGGTGCATTGCTTTCCCCTTTGTATCCAGTTCCACAGCCCTCCACTCAGGGTGTGGTTTGGCAAATGTGGGATGGAATACAAATGAGGAGCATGGAGGAAGAATAAAATGTGGAATTTTTTGTATGTTTGTTTGTTTCTTTGTTTTGTTTTTGTTTGTTTGTTTTGGTTTTGTTTCTTTGGTTTGGGTTTGGTTTGGTTTGGTTTTTTTGATTGGTTTGTTGGTTTTGTTTGGTTTTGGTTTTCCCCAAAGTTAACTGATAGTGGCCTGGTAGCGTTGGCAATGTCTTGCAAGGTTAATCTTACAAGGCTCCTTCTCCACATAGAGAAAGGATTTCCTGCAGGGGAGTTAAGAGTAAGGCTGAATAGCCTTCTGAAAGCACTTCTTCATTCACAGAGGATAGGATGCCTCTAGAAAGATTAAGCCCTCTTCAGTGAAGTAAGCCTTTCTTCTATTTACCTTGTATCTAAATACCTTAAGCTCTTCAAGTCAGGGGCTTCCTTTCATGTCTCTAAACACCAAGAACACTTGGCAGTAGTGGATTGAATACATATTTTGCTATCATAATTAATATTATGCTTTGTGGCAGAATTAAACTCTGACTAAATACTCTGAACTCTTCCCTTTTGAAGCCTTCAGGAAATAGATATGTGGTCCAGCCAACCCATGGAATAAACTCCAAGGGTGTATGGAAGGAGAGAGCATCTTCTCCTTTAAGGGTGTATGGTCAAGGTGTTTTTCAATGCAAAAAGAGAAAATAAGAATAGAAGGAAGCAATAAACAAGAACATACAGAGTCACAAACTTGACAGACAAAAATAATGAAAACAAAGACAAGAAACAAACCTGTCCAGTTACAGTAGTTAGTGGGCTATCAAGAAACTGCAAGCAAACGTGGACTTTGCACACCTGAGGATGAATGAAAATGGAAGTTGGCCAATGGAGCTGTGCACACTGAGCACTGATGAGGCAATATGCAGGGGAAGGGGGAGCAGGGAGGAATGAAGGGGGAAACTGTCAAAAAAGGGTATAAAAGGAGCTGGATACATGTAAAATGGCACTGCTAACATGCTTATCTGATGGAGCCCTGCTGCTGGTCATTACAGCTTGTCCTGTCTTTTTATTACATACTTTAGCAACTAGCTGTCTTCATGATCTCATCTCTGTCCCACATGGGTGAAGGCAAGGTCTGAATGACAGCTACTGGGGGTCTGGTAGGTAGGGAGAGCAAGGAGCTCAACACTGGCTGGTGCAGGACCAGGACATCAGCTCAGCTCTGGTGCTTCTTGGGGTGGGAGTGCAAGTGTCTTTATTACCCTCAAGATGGGTGTGCATGGGGTGTGGTGTTATCCAACAGCAGGCTCCAAACTGGACTCACCAGCACATAGGATGCCCTGAGCAAGAACATCAGGCAGGTAGAGAGTCTGTGGGGATGGGTGGGCGTGGGGTGTCTGTGCAAGGAGTGTGTGAGCGTGTAGGTCATTTTGCAGCAAGTATGGAGCTAGATCAGCTGGCAAATTGGGGTGGGTAAGAGGATCTCAGGTCCTGGCAGGAGCATCAAATGGACAGAAGGGCCATGCTGTACTCAGGGAATCTGTAACTGTGCTTGTGAGCCTGGACAGTGATTTGTGTGCACCCACACAAACGACCATCAGTCTCTGCCAGTCCCGGGGAAAGAGGGGATGCAGCTGTCTGTGCTTCTCTCTGGTGTGAGTCNAGGCTGGTGAAGGGAC
Source organism: Pachyramphus minor (assembly GCA_013397135.1). Lineage (NCBI taxonomy): Eukaryota > Metazoa > Chordata > Aves > Passeriformes > Tyrannidae > Pachyramphus > Pachyramphus minor. The sequence goes on along the minus strand of VYXB01002622.1, from coordinate 678,820 downwards.
TTGAACACAAGTCCTATGAGGAGAGGCTGAGGGAGCTGGGGTTGTTTAGCTTGGAGAAGAGAAGGCTCAGGGGAGACCTCATCGCTCTCTACAACTACCTGAGAGGTAGTTGTAGCCAGGTAGGGGTTGGTCTCTTCTCCCAGGCAATCAGCAGTAGGACAAGAGGGCATGGCCTCAAGTTGTGCCAGGGGAGGTTTAGGTTAGATATTAGAAAGAAATTCTTTACAGTGAGGGTAATCAGCCATTGGAATGGGCTGCCCAGGGAAGTGGTGGATTCACCGTCCCTGGAGGTTTTTAAAATGAGGCTGGATGTGGTGCTTGGTGCCATGGTCTAGCAACTGTGATGGTAGTGGATCAAAGGTTGGACTTGATGATCTCAGAGGTCCTTTCCAACCTGTCTGATTCTATGATTCTATGATTCTATGATCTTCACACAGCCAGTCATGTCCATGTCCTGTGTATCTCCTGTGCATCTGGCACAAGTGTTCAGCTTCCTTACTGGATGGATCTGAAAAAGGAAAGGGGCAGCCACATCCCTCGCTCTGGCCAAAGACCCCAGGACTCTGGGGCACCGGGCCAGGTGCCAGTGGTCAAGCAGAAGGAAGTAATAGGATAGACCTGCTGGAGGTTGTGGCCACTATTACCAGCTTTTAACAATAAGCACAGTCAATTTTGTAATAAAAGCTCTTGATCTTTAAATTTTCAGTTACTCCAGGATACAATTACCCTCCCTTTTGGAAGTTATTTGATAAACAAGTATCAATATTAAGGTACTCTATAACTTATGTGCATTCAAAATTACTTTTGGAATAAAGTCCTTAACATTTCCAAGAAGCATTAGTTCACATAATTTTTATATTTAGAAATAATTATACAGTTTCATATACATAAGTAAAAAGGGAAAGTAATTATTTCTACAATAGATCTAATTACAGAAAGTTTTTATGGAAAATGGAAATGTCAAGCTTTAATTAAGATAACATTGGACTCAAATTCCAAAATGCTTGTTTAATCAAAAATAAATATTCTCTCAATGTAGTGTGTACTGAAGAGTTATAGTAAGAAATTATAGCTAAAACAGAATAGGAAAAGGTAAGTTCCTACATTTTATAAGATTCATTCACTGTTGTTTCTGAGTTTATTAATATACTCCTGCAAGGTATTATTACATAGATTAAATAATCACATAGAAGCATACTTTTTACTCTAATTCACTTCTACTTTAATTCAGAGAAATATTTTCCAGTTGTCCAGACACATCACAGCAGAAAGCCAGATGTCATGGTAGCTACCTTTCTTAGCGTCTTGAGCTACCTTTTCCTACGGTATTTAAAAAATGGATGAGAAAGTCCCATGTTCATCCCGCCAAACTTCGAGCACCTCATTTTGGAACACTAGACTTTCTCTTTAGCTGTCTAACCCACAGTTAAAACCCAAGTGAGAGGAGATGTACAGAATACAGCAATCACTTCCAGCCTGCATTCTTTTGTGAATGCAGCCTAATGATGTGGGATGAACTGTGGGACCAAGCCTTCTGGAGTTGCTCTTGTAATAAATATACGAATCTTGACTTCTTTTTTTGTTATTTCTTTGCTTATAAAATTCTGTAATTTGTCAGTAGTTGCAGATGCGCAGGTACCGAGTGCACCTTTTTGGTATGCAAGGGTTGTCACATGAAAAGTAAAGCAGGGATGAGCATTTGATGGTTGGTGTTCTTCACCACAGCTCTTTAGCACTTCAGGATGAGGTGTAAAGCACCAGAGTCCTGGAAGCATGAGGGTCCTTGTTTAACTGAGTACAGTAGGCAGGAATATTAACAGTTTTGGCAACGATTACTGCATTGGCAGAGTGAAAAAGTTAATAACTATCAAAACTTCAGTTTAAAACTTGTGGAACTGCCAGTTCTTAGCACTCCAGAAAATCAAGCTGTAGGCATATGAAACTGGGGAGCTGAACCTGAGCAGGACTACTGACTGTATCAATCTCTACTCATAAGGCCTGCCCTCAATTATCCCAGGTCCTGAAGACCAGTGGGAAAATCTGGAGCAAGGAAGACATCGTAGGAGAAGGAGGACCAGGTGAGGGAATATTTAAACAAACTTGACATATACAAGTCTATGGGGTGTCATGTGATGCAATCATATTTACTTGGAAGCTGGCCAATGATAAGACTGGTCACAATTACCTTTGAAAGGTCAATCAGGAGAAAGTACTGGGGACTACAAGGGAGCAAATGTAGCTCCTATCTTCAAAAAGGACAAGAAGAAAAATCTGGGAAGCTACAGGCTGGGCAGCTTCACCTCGATTCCTTGGGAATGTGACAGAGCAGATATTTTCAAACATATGAAATACAAGAAGCTGGTTAAAGTCTAGTCACAATGTATTTACAAAGATGAGATCCCTACTGACAAACTTGGTAGGCTGCAATGAAATAACCAGCTCAGTAGACGAGGAAAGATCAGTGGATGTTCCTCATCTTGTTTTTAAGAAGATATCTCACACTTCCGTAACATCCTCCTCTAGAAACTGGTGAAGTTTGGACTATGTAATGGAGATGTGGGGGGGGACCCCAGCTGGTCTGAGGTCTCTGCGAGAACTGTGAGAACTGAAGATGGAACTATTGCACATGGCAAGGTGGCAAACACGGACTGGAAGGATGTAACACAGAATGGATTTCCTGTCTGTTGTGCCGATTCATTGTCAGACATGCATGGTTTATATGTCCAATTGTAAATTATTTATGTTAACGAGAGACCAATTGTGCCTTCACATGTATGGTCAGAAAAGTGTATAAAAGTTGCAGCGAGTGTGCAATAAAAGGTCCTTTCTTCAGAAGAAGTCTTGTCGTTTGACCACCCCGACTGCGACAGAGATGAGCTGTTTGGTTCGAAGTGGTTTGATCAGCAACATGATGTCCAGTTTGAGGGCAATCACCAGTGGTGTACTCCAGGGGTCAATGCCAGGGTCAGTGTTGGTCAACACTGTTATTAATGATCTGGATGATGGGACACAGTGCTCTCTCATCAAGCTAGCTCTGGAGAGATAAAATCTGAAGTACTATGTCCAGTCCTGGTCTCTCTAGTGCAAGAGAGACATGAACCTACTGGAGCAGGTCAAGTTCAGGACCATGAATAAGGTTAAGGGACAGAACATCTGATATATAAGGAGAGGCTGAGAGAGCAGGGACTGTTTAGAGAAGAGAAGGCTCATCAATGTGATGGGATATATAAAAAGCCGATAGGAGGGTGTAAGAAGAGGGAGTCAAGCTCTTTTCCCTGGGTTTACTGAAAGGACAACAAACAATGAGCACAAATGGAAATAAAGGAAATTCCACTTAAACATAGAAAAAAGGCTTTTATGTGAGGGCGATGAAATCCTGGAACAGGTTGATGTTGACGGAGGGGTTCAGAACAAACTTGCAAACAACCAATTTGATCAGCAGTGTTCTGCTTTATTTACATAAGTTGCTCTTTTATATACTTCCAATACACCCCAGCGCGTGGTGTCTCTTAGACTATTGGATACATGTTACTGTCCATGTGCTACCCCATGCATGACTAACACACTTTTAATTGGATTGCTACAGGTGTCCACGCAGTGTGAGAACACTACTTCTGGGACTCCTCCCTTATTTTGGCACAGGTTTCTCTTTTTTTCAGCCGTGAAGGCCTGTTATCAGCATGATTCAGCATTTTAACACTGTCTGTGCCCAGTTATTCCAAGGCTAGGCCTACAGAAATGCAGGATGGATTGATCACTACAATCCTGTTCTCTCCACAGGTTGGTTAAAGAGGTAACCCAAAACCTCCAAAACTTTTTTCTGGAAAGTGCCTGAAGCGGATTGGACCACTGCAAGGAGGTCAGGGACCTTTATTGTCCTTGGCAAGTAGAGAGGTATTATTTTAGCAAGGAAGGATGAAAACAAGTTTGATTGCCTTATTTAAACTTGAGTGCTGAGTCAAAGAGTCAGTCATAAAGGTAACTATAACCTGAGGTTCTTACTCTACAAATTGGGTTGAATTCACAGAGAATGGAAAAATAAAAATAATAACGAAACAAAAAAAAAAAAAAAACAAACCACCCACAGATCTGTGATTTTCTCTGAAGGTTTGTTGAGTTTTGTGGTCAACTGAAATGCCATTTTCCTTTGATGAATAACATTACAACATGTGACTACCATAGCACTTAAAATTATGTTGGCCTTGTGTGGAAGCACTGATGGCAATTCTACTTCTATTGACTAGAAATTAATCAGTGCAGAAATTGCTGTTCTTTCTTCCTTCACCAAACTAATTTAGAGAGATCTAAAAACAGAACATTATGTACTTTCTGTCATTCCTTTTCTCTTCCCATCTGATGGCATTTTCTCACACACACATAGAAACTGCTTTTCTATTAGCTCCTGCTAAACATATCAGTTATGAAAACCATTAAGATAGCCACGAAAATCTGAAAGCAAATATGAAGACAGGAAATATATGACAACATTTTATGTTTTTAATTGCATATGGGCTTTCACTGATAAAGAAAAGAAACATCATTGCTGGAGTTGCTAATATTTGGCCAGTAGATCACACTAGTGAAATGATAAAAACACTGGTTATAACAATAAACAAAATTAGAGTATTAAGTGGAGGTGATTGTATTTGATGTCACTAACACCAGTGCTACATTCAGAAGGATATTGGAAATTTAGTATTAATTTTTCCATTACTTTTATCACATCAAAAATGCATCAGCAATGAATTACATTCCTCTCAGATTACTGAGCCTTACCCTGGATATCTCTTGATATCAGTCTTTGGAGAAAGGGCATGTAATCTCCTGCACTGATTGCTTTCTTGGCTGTCTGCACCAATTACAGAAGGGCCAAAGAAGATGATTTTCACAAATCTAGTCTTGATGGAAAGGAGCACTTTTATTGCCAGCTACAGCTATTCAAGGCTAAAAAAACATGCATAATTTGGAGGTTCTTTGAGATATTGGCATACAGGGGTCAAAATTCTTAATTGAGATGACCAAACACATATTCATCTTTCCCTTTGAATAAATAAGAGTACAGACTGGGCATAGCCCCAGAGGCATACAAGAAGTGGAAAAAAATGGAGAGGCAGCAAAGGAGGGTCCTAAAAGCTTAACTCAGATATCTGGGGACAGAGGCAAGAACATAAAGCTAGTCAGATACATAAGGGATAAGAAGAAAGTAATCCACTGGTGTGATAGTAATAACAGGGCATTCAGGGAAAATGTGGCACCTCTTTGTATGGGGACAAAGATTCAGTAATGAATGATACAGAAAGGGCTAAAGTCCTCAATAGTTTTTTTTTTGGTCTTATTCTTCACAGTCATAATTGGCTTCTAGCCTTTCTCATGTGCAGTCTGAGAAAACAGAATCATAGAGTATAAAATAGTTTGGATTAGAAGGGACCTTTAAAAGTCATCTAGTCCAGCACACCTGCAGTGAGCAGGGACATCTTCAACCAGATCAGGTTGCTCAGACACTCATCCAACCTGCCTTGAATGTTTTCAGAGATGGACATCTACCACCCCTCTGGGCAATCTGTTCCAATGTTTCCCTACCCTCACTTTGAAAAATTTCTTCCTTATATCTAGTCTAAATCTACCCTTTCTACTTTAAAACCATTTCCCCTTGTCTTATTGCAACAGATCCTCCTAAAAAGTCTGTTCTAATCTTTCTTATAAGTACCCTTTAACTACTGAAAAGCCACAATAAAGTCTCTCCAGAGCCTTCTTTGCTTCAGACTGAACATCCCCAACTCTTAGCTTGTATCCATAGGAGAGGTGCTCCAGCCCTGATGATCATCTTCATGGTCTCCTCTGGAATTGCTCCAGCAGGTCCATGTCTTTCCTGTGCTAAGAACCCTAGTGCTAGATGCAGTATCCCAGGTGGGGTCTTGCCAGAATGAAGCAGAGGGGCAGAATCACATAACTTGACCTGCTGGCCATTCTACTTTTGATGCAGCCCAGGACACAGTTGGTCTTCTAGGCTATAAGTGCACATTGCCAGCTCGTGTCCAGCCTCTCATCCAACACCCAGAAGTCCTTTTCAGCATAACTGTTCTCCATCGCTTCTCAGCAGGGCTGCTCTCAATCCCTTCATTCCCCAACTTTTACAGATACCAGAGGTTGTCCCAACCTGGGTGTGGCACCTCGCACTTGGCCCACTTCTCGAGCTTGTCCTGGTCCCCTGCATATGTCAACAGCACCACGCATCTTGGTGTTACTGTAAACTTGCTGGGATAGAGGACAACTGGCAATGGGGAGCAACAAGTTAGGTGCTACTTAGAGAAGCTTGTGAGATACATGGAGCTGTATGAAATTCATTCAAAGTGTTGAAATAGCACACTGTTATGAGGAGGTTGACTATCATCTACAGAAAGAAGATCACACCTGGAGAAATTCCCTGCCAGCTGGAAAAAGTCTGAAGTAATGCTTACCTTCATGAGAAGTATAGAATCATAGAATGAGAAGGGTTGGAAAGGACCTCCGAGGTCATCAAGTCCAACTCTTCATCCACTACCACTGCTGTTACTAGACCATGGCACTAAGTGCCACATCCAGTCTTTTCTTAAATACCTCTGGGGACAGAGAATCCACCACCTCCCTGGGCAGCCCATTCCAGTGCATGATTACCCTCTCTGTAAATAATTTCTTCTTAATATCTAACCTAAACCTCCCCTGTCAGAGCTTGAGACTGTGCCCTCTTGTCCTACTGCTGGCTACCTGGAAGAACAGACCAACCTCCACCTGGCTACAACCTCAGGTAGAAGTAGGAAGCACCTTGGGAACAACAGGTTGATCAGCCTCACCCCAGTGCCTGGAAAGATCTTAGAGCTCATTTCCTTGCAATCTATTTCTAGTTACTTGAAAGACAAGAAGAAAATAATGAACAGGCAGCCTGCAAACCCTATTTCATCAATATGATTGTGATTAGTTTAGTAAGTGCTGATAAATTAAGGGTGAAGAGCTGAACTGAAGGGCTTTAATCCAGAGGAGATTTGAGAAGCTTGAGGACTGAACTAAGAGAAGACTCACAAAATTCAACAAAAAGAAGGGCAAAGTTCTGTTCCTGGGGCAAAATACTCCCATAATAATAATAGATTGGGAAGTAGTTGAATGTAGAGCAGCCTGCTGAAAAGATTTATAGTGTATGTGGCATTGTGTCACAGTCATACTACATATATATACTAAGATTAAAATGAGTCTTTCATCTCTCCTCGAAAAGTATGGAAAACAACTGGTCATGGCTCTAGTGATCTCAATGTGAAAGATACTTATCTGGTATCTTGCTTTTTTTTTACTTCCTGTGAACTTTTCATGTCATTAGAGTCATGTCAGTAATATTTGAATTAGCTTTTAAAAGTTTAGTTCTTACCAAAATATTCATCACTTCTAACTTCGCATTTTATATCCACATTAAAAAAATGAGAAATTATTTTAATTTACATATTTAAGCATGCTTCTAAACTTTCAAACTAAACACTTTTGAGAAACAGAGGCCAACACATGCATGCTATTTATTTAAAGTCTCCATTCTCTGAAAAGGAGGTTTGGACTTGACTACATCCCAAACTTTGGGAAGTGGTTGAGGAATTATTGTTAGTTGAGCCTGCCAGGTATGGTTATAACAACTAAAGAGTTTAGACAGTTGAGTTGTTATGTCTGTTCCTTTTACTGTGCAACTTTATTAATATAGCAAGAGAGGTTGAAAAGGCCCAGCAAAGAAAATAAATCTTAGTAGATAACATGAAAATATAAAACATTAAAAAAAATTTTTAAAAAGGAAAAAGCAAGTCTGTAGACCAGTGCAACGTCTGAAGTATGAAGGACTTTACATTAAGTAGGGAAAAAACATTATGTAGGGAAAAAAATTATTTATTGTTTTTTATGAACAGTAAAAGTGATCAGGCATGATGAAACAGTTTCAGGTCATGACATTATGTGACCCAGACAAATTACACTTAATGGTCCTAAAGAAAGGAGCCAGAAAGCTTTGCGAACATTATATAGTTTAATGAATTATACATTAGGAATTAATCTTTAAAAATGGGAAAGAAAACCCTCTGGAAGACATCTGCTCATATATATCTAACATTTAGATATGATTAAAAAGGTAGAATGGAGTATCAGGACCAGCAACAGTGACTTAGCATGTAACTGAGCAGCACGGAGTGACTAACTATATACTCACACTTCAGGTTCAAAGGACAGTCTTAAAACTGGGCAGAATTATAAAAAAAAATAAAGAGAGCCTCGTGATCTAAAGCTTGAAATACACATTCTATCCAGCCAGTCAGAGAGAAACTACAGGGGTTATTTATCTACAACAAGTAATAGGTCTTTGTAATTCCCAGTGTAGAAAATAGAGAGGTATTTCAGACCTGCAGAAAAGAGCATGAGATAACACAGTTGCTAGAAGATGAAGTCAGGCCACTTCCCTGAGGATGAAAATTAAACATTGGAACAGTTCATCAGAAGAGGTGGGGGAATGTTAAGCTCCACCTCCTGGGAGCAATCCAGTAGTCAGTGTTCAGAGCAAGCCTGCACAGATCACCATGTGGTCTCATGGCACCACTTGAGTTTCTCTGTGCTAAGCTGCCCCAGCATAATGACCAGACACATCAGGGTCAGGGTCCTCAGTGCATATCCTGTCGTGGCCTATGCCCAGATATTGGATGGAGCCCAATATGGGTCAGAGTCTCTGGAGCTATCAGAGCAAGACAAGTCCTACCTTGGAGCTAGACAACTGTTAGCCCTGCAGAGGTTAATTCTAGCCTGTACCAGACACTCTTGGTTTGGAGTCATTATAGGCTTGTTCTGGATTTCCTCCTCTCTGGAGGAGGACAAAAGAACTTCTCAGACTAAAAACCTTCCCATTATCTCCCACTACATACATATCCAAAAGATAAAAACTGAGGTTGTATGTTAAAACTCCTCTCCCACACTGACTGAATGCTTTTGCAGAGTTGTTGTGACTGACAGCTGAAAATACTCTTCCTGTGGCTGTGAAAAGGAGAGTTAAAACCAACACTTTAATGATTACCAAGAAGATTAAACAACAATAAAAGGGCATAATTAGCAATAATTTAAAGAGGAGTTATGAAATGTAATTCCCAAACCTCTCTCTCCACTCTTCTGAACTAACAAATATTTCTGGTTGTCCATGCCTAAGCCTCTCACAAGCTCCCAGTGCATTGTGTCTGTGCTAGGACATTACTGACATCACTAGCAAAGGCTCCTGGTGAAGTAGTTTTGGCAAACCTAGAGGTAAATAACATGGATTGACTGACATTGCATGCACTGAAGGCCAGCTGACAAGTATAGTTCAGTTCTTATGGCCACAAATCCAGGAGGTGGACACGTCTAAACTACACAGAAGTGGACTTACAGCATGTATTAATTCCTGAGCTGGGTCTGGGACACTGCTGTTATGCCCAGCCATGCCAGGGCCACTGCTGAGAAAATATTGGTGAGGAAATTAGTGTTTAGGTCTGTGCTCTAACCTGTTTAAAGAAATAAATGCATGTATAGATGTATCTCAGCAGCACAAAATTAAAAGTATCAACACAGCTCTACTAAATTACAGTGCTGCAAAAATATCCAATGTGGCTTTGGATTTGAATTCTCTCATTGGAAGCAGAGGACCCAAACTTAAAATGTTATTCTGGACAACAGCCTTATTAGGAGGGAAATAAATGCTGTGAACATAATATCAGCAGTACCAAGATGTCCCTTTTGCCTTAGTTCCATTCTAAAAGTGTTTATATACTAATACGACATAATAAAACACATCAGAAATAGCTTAAGAACCTGATTGATAAAAGTACATACCAATACATCAATTTTTGGCAGCAGATGAAGCCCAGAAACAAGAAAAAGGAGCAGAAGGTTAAGCATAGATTTCATAAGAATAGAGTCCACTCTGCCATATCAAAAACATAAAGTGAAATATTATTTCACTTTAGTTGCTTTATAAATAAAATAATTCCTGGGATACTGGAAAGTGTAGAAATGAACAGAATGTAAATGAGCAGAAAAAGGGTAACGGATTTGGCCAAATAAGGTGTAAGCAGACTCTGGAAGAGGCGATGTGGGGTTCTTGCCACCAGCTGGGCACTTCTGAAGAAGTGATGCCTTTCACAGACCATACATGTGAGGAGATAAACTGCAGTTGTTCGGAAAATGTGAGCAAAACATGCCTGCTCGGAAATGTAAGCATCAAATCCTTTGGGATGTTTGGATGCTTGTAACAAAGTCAGACAAGCACCTCACCAGGTTGCCACAGAAGTTTCCAAAAGAAGTGATGACCACATAATTTCCACTTATTATTTGACAATCTGACAAAATGAAGGAAATCACCAAAGATGTCTAATTAAAATCTATAGTGCTTCAAGGCCCCTCTTCATTTGTACAAACCCCCTTTCCCAAATAGATTTCCTTAAAGTCCCCCAACTCCCCAACTTTTAAATTTGCTCTTCATCCTTCCAAACTCATTACAAGACACTAATTTCCTGTGGCTCAGAAATCACAAAATAAAAGCAGAACATATTAACATGTCTCTGCAGTTATTTCTGTCTACCATCCCCAAAGACTAATCAGTGTATACTTTACATGCTCATCCCAGACAAAGATGCACTTCATCAACTATGATAAATATGAAAATCAGCTTGAGATGGTTATCCATGCAGGAATTCAATCTAAGATGAAGATATCAAAATTAATAGGTGTCTATAGGCACATCAAGTGTCTTATTCCTCATTAGGGTCAATGGAAGTATAGTTGTAGAGAAAGCAGCTAATCCTTCAGCAGAGACCTTCAATGAAATTCAGCTGATACTGATGTCAAGCATCATTCGGTTGATGTATAGTACAGTTTGTGGTTTCCAGTTGCTTTTCCAGAGGGATGCAAGTTCTATACAATCGGTGTTTCTCAGTAGGTATCTTGTGCTTCCTGGTGTGTCTGAACTGGCACTAGGGGACTACATCGAGACAGTTGAATCCTGCCCAAAATGCTTATTCAACTATCTCGCTCCAGTGGCTGCAACAGAAACTTCAACAGATACAGCACACCTAGATACCTAAATGGGAATCTTGAACAGAATCATATCTCCTAAATATGTTACAGAAACTCTGCAGGTGATAAGAAGCTTGTTCTTTACACCAGACTATTTGCTATTAGCTGACATGGGTAGATGAATTATGATTACATTATTTCAGCAAAAAGATTAAGACTGTGTGAGATGCAATTGTATAAATAAATAGTCTTAGTTGGGATACATATCATGTTTTATTTTAGGTGTTAGAGGCTTCAGAAGCTTAAAGATTAAATAGAGTTGATGGAATAGAACAATGTAGGATAACTGAGGTTGGAGAGACCTCAGGAGCCTATAATCCTATCCTCTGCAAGGTTGACTGAGGTCTGAACAGGTTGCTCATGGTCTTATTTCAACTGGATCTTGAAAAGCTCCATGGATGGAGATTGCATGACCTTTTAGGGCATTCTGTTCCAAATGAAATAGAACTCCAAACAGAACTCACATGCTTTGAGAATGTTATTTAGAACTTAATATTCAGGAACATGTAGGCATTGCATGCAGTTCTGAGGAGGTTGAGTAGGAGGAAGAAAAGGATTTAATGAGGTATCCACAGAAATTATCATTAATAAGATCACTCTGAATGTTATGCCCCTGTTACAGGACAAGAGATGGGAACAACCTCACAACAGATCAAGTAATGTGTAGTGATGCTGGATTGCATCTTTGCCCCACAGATAGGACTTCATGGTGTCTGTTCCACTGCTCTCAAGAATTGGGTTGCAGATACAGAAAAGTAATGTGGGGATAGAAAAGTGAAAGAGGAAACTAAATCCAACAATATTCAAAATAAACTGAGTCTTGAACTCTCTAGAGCCAGCTAAAGCAAACCATTTAACAAAGAATCCACTATACCATAACTGGGGAACATATATGGGCTTACAGCGAAGAGCTCTATAATGTGAATCTTAATTCATCTGCGGGTACATTAGATCATTTCTGTTGACAGTGGGTTTCATTAAGGATGTTTGAAATGTGTTTTCAGCAAGGACAGTGGTGCTTAACAACTACCAAAAGACTTTCTGATAGAGGAACAGGTAGTTCCTATCTCACCATACAACTGTCGTGTTTAAATTTGTTTATATAAAGTCAGACAAGTATATGGAAAAAAAGCCCCTAGTACCAAGATATTATACTTAAATGCATTAAAGGAAGTAGTTTATCCAGATAATGAATTGTGGAGATGGGTTCATGACCAAATAACCAGGAACTTTAGAAGTAATTTAGTCAGTTTGAGAAACAAATTGGTTTTGGCACTTCACGCCATTGTGTAATGGAATGTTTAATTAAAAATTAAGAAACTTGTCCAACCTCGGTGTTTCCTGGCTCTGACTTAGCTAGGTCTGTTATACAACATTTCCTTCTTTCCATTCTATGGAAACTATGGAAACTTTTCACTCTGACTTCAGCTGTGGAGACAGAAACAAGGTCACCATCCCCTATCCTTTTCTAATGGCTGAGTGTCAAAGGAACAGAGAAAACATAAAAACCTCCAGGTCATGTTCCTTTCTCCTCTGCTACAACACCTTAAAAAATAATGGAATTTTTGAAAACTTTTGCATAGAGCATGAAAATTGTCAACATTCATAATAAATAATTTTTTTCTTAGGCCCTTAAAATCATTCACAAGACTCAATTCATTAAATCTGCTCTTACCACTTGCAAAATAAGGTACAAATATGCAGATCCATGTGGAATCAGCAGTTATTAGTTCTTAGAGTAGTAATTAGCATTCATACTAGAATTCCCACCAGGAATAATATTGCTGCTGTTTACCATTTGGGATCAGTGGATTTAAAGTTAATTTTCGTATGAAGTGATACAGTACTTTGCAATACTGATTCAGTACACTAGAGTTTCTTTAAAACTGTCAATCTTCAGAGCATTGAATGCTCACAACTGATTGAGATACAAGCAAACATTGATTTTGGATAATAGTTCTTGACTTCGTAGCTTGTTAACTGAGATAAATGAGGAAGAGGAAAAAGACAAAAGGGGGATAAGAGCTATGGATAATAATAATATGCTGAATAGCATCTTTTTAAAATAAATTTATTGTTATTATATGAAAAGAGCAGCTGGCAAATACAATCAGCCCAGAACACAGAATAAGTGTGGAAAAGGAAACTGTTCCTCTGAAAGACGCAGTGTGTGTTTTCTCATCATCCACTCTCAGCTACCAGCTGGAGTGGAGAGGTGTTGCAGCTTGCTTCCTATCACTTTAATTCTTCTGGTATTACACATTTTTGCATAATCCTACAACTCTGGCAGTGCGTATCTCCTTACAGATGATATATTTAATTTTTCCACCTTCAGGCTGTTTTTTAGAGCACCCAGACCAGTCCTTAGGACTCAACAGAAATGACTGGGAGGAAGGTGGATTAGGTGGAACAGCTGGTCTCATATAAAAGATTAAAATACAAACAAAAAACAATTACTCACAGTGTCTTCTGACAGAAGAGTAAGGGTAATCAAATAAAACTAGAGGGTGGCTGGCCTGTCCCAAAAAGAAGGTAATTCTTATCAGTGCAGATGTAAGCTGTGAAAGTTTCTGTGTGAAAGAGGTGAAAAGATGCAAACACTAAATTTTGTATAACTCAAAATAAAGTTTTTAGAATGTCCAAGGAAGAAAGATTCAATGAAGGTTCATTAAATACATATCCACCTCTTCATCAAGAAATTCTTGAGCTGTAGGGTGCTGAATGTTCAAAGAAGATCTTGCTGTCCTGGTTATCTGGGCACCTCCCAATGGCCATTGGTGATGACAGGATGCAGAGTTAGATGGGCTGGTGTAGTCATCCTTTCTGTTCTCTCTGTCTGTATTTCCCTCATGTTAAAAATTGCTAACAGATTTCAGATTCCTCCTTCAATACTCAGATCTATGAAGAAGCAGAAGATGGAGAGCCATTACACCTCATGATTGTAATTTTCCGTTGTAAGTGTCACAGAGGAGGCAGAATATGGCCAGCATTTCTCCCAGAAGAATAAGCAAAAGAAAATGAACGCTCTGACCAGATATGTTCTCCTGGAAGCAGATTATTTCAATGTTTCCATGAATACTGATGAACACTGAAATGAGTTTCACCTGACTTTTCCTGTGGAAGTTATCCTAGGATCTTGTACAGGAATGAAAACAAAGAGGTCATGGAAATCGTGGCTGCACACAACTGAGTGAAAAACACTGAATTTCAAAAAAAGTTCAGCTATTCATCTGTTCATTCATCTATTTAGCTGTTCATCTGCGTAGCACCCTCAAATATCTGTGAATTAAATTTTCAAATATTTTGCTGAATATTTCCAGTAAAGATTTTAGAGTTATATCATGGGGATAACTCAACCTTAGCACACACTGTATCAAAAATGATTGAAATGTATCTTGTAAACTCAATCAAGTCTAAGAAATGCAAAAACTCCCACGTGGAAAAATATATATTTATATAAATGTTCCAAAATAAGATGCTTTTGCATTAACATAACAGATATAACTATGATTTTAAAAGTACAGTACTCCACTGAGGAAATCATTATAATTGGTAATTCTGTTCCAGTAAACTCGGTCATTTTGAGCATATAGATACATGTGAGATATGTCTGCATGAATTTAGATGTCATGGCATCATTGGAAAAGTGTTTTCACAGCATATGTCCTGTATCCTTGAGTTTATTATGATTTGTTCATTCTTAATATCTCTGTTTATCAGTTTGGCATCCTTGCTGGCTGTATCATGCATTTTTACAGCAAACATTACAAGTCAAAGGGTAATTATTTGGAAATGCAAATCTGAAAGCCTGAAAGATTTACTGACTAAGGAAAAAAACCCTCACTAAATATAAATTTAAATTTATCTGGTTACTATTTAACTGTGTCTGCACATATTTAACCTTAGGTCGAATCTGACTAGAATATTTCATTTGGCCTCGACTAATTTTTCATAACTGTCTCCTTCATAGAAAAGTATGAGACCTGTATTTATATAGATAGATTTAATCTTCTGAACAAACAAGTAAAATGGCAATTTTCAGAGAGAAAAAAGTGGCTATTTACTCAAAATATAAGAGCATCTTAGTCTGTTGGTGTACCCGTATTTTTAAGGATATTGATATTAAAAGTGCACGTTAAAACTTGTAAAAATGTCAACCTCTGTAGCAAGTAAGTAAAAAACCAACAAAAACTTATGATATTTGCACCAGTCTTGGAGAAAAAAGCAAATTAGGGAAGACAACAAAGCCATATAGTCATTTTTTTACTAACAAGCCCTTTTTATTCTCTAGGTGTTGGTGAGCTGAAAACTTTAAAGTAAGGTCCCTGTTTATTATTTTGCATGAATAAAATGACATGTAAAGCAAGAGAGATAGTTAAATCTCTTCTACTCCTTTTATAATTGTATATTTTGTAATAAAAAGTGTATCAGAGCAGTACTTATCAGTTTTTTTATAAATTGCTGTGAAGAGACCTATTGTTCCAACATTGATATAAATTTTAATGGTTACAGTGAGAAGAAATTTAATTATGTGGTTATATGGTGTTGTCTGCAATTTTCTGATTGAAAACAAAATTTAACTATGGATTTCACCTGGGAACTTTTATTCTGCATAGACGTAGGGTTGTTAAAAATAATGATAATAAAATGCTTTTGTATATTTTATAATGAAGAGTTTAACCTGCAGACCACAAACAGATTAGGTTGCATGAAGGGAGTTTAGAACATACGTTTGAGCTAAACTCTACAGAATCTTTAAACCTTCATTGTCCACATAAATGCAGTGATTAGAATCTTCTGAAATGTTCCTGAATTCACTCACTTTGGCTGCTGCAAAGAATAATGCTGGGCCTGAGGAATTCATATGCATTTTCATGGCTTGGTTTTGCGAACAAAGATTTCGAAGGGCTCTACCAGCGCTTGCTACAGGATGCATTTTATTTAGCCAGTGTATAGGCTTTATCAGCCATGTCCTACATATATTGCTTTCAAAGCAACCACAGTCTCTAGAATATATATCATTGTTCTCTAGATGCACCTAGTTTAATCTTCTTTTATCTTCTGAAGTCCATATAGAAGAATGATATAAAGGTCCATTATCCAATGTGCTTTTGCTTCCTCCAGTGGAATTTATGCTTATACTGTTATTTTGTGTCACTGTAAAATTTGGAAGAACTCCGAAGAAATCAGTTTCATTATTCCAGATTAATGTTTTCTTAACGTTTACATCCAAATGTTGGGTTTATTAATGTAAAACATTTAACTCTCCTACATGTTCTCCATTCCATATAGGGGTGAAAAGAAGCCATTATCAAAATAAAGTAAATGGTGTGGAGCCTTGGAATGGTCATGAGACAGAAGAGATGAGAATTTGAAAGACCAGTTCCAGGGACCCCGTCATCTTCGCTAGCCATAAATAGCTCCTTCAAATTCAGTGAATTAATTAATAACAGAGTAAAGCTATCTAGTGAGAATACTCAGGTGTAGTGGAAGTACTCTGCAGTTGCATGATCCAACAAACCAAAGATAAGCAAAGTTTCTTCAGAGCTTCCAAAGCACTGTAGTTTCAGGGCAATGGGATGTTTACAAAGAGAAAAGCAAGGAGACAATTAGATTGGTCCTTAAATCCTTGTTTAATTTGGGAATTACATTTTGACTCTGTCTGTGTGTATATAGAAGGCATGATACAAAGGATAATAAATTAGGTAGTCTTAACTGAACCATTCTCAAAATGCACTAGGCAGCAGGTAGCAACATTCCTATTTCAGCCTCTGAGTTTAATGTCAGAAGTTATGTATTACATTTTATTAAGACATCAGAAAAATGCAGACATGCTCTTAGGCTTGCAGAAAAACTTTGTGCAATTTAGATTAGCTCTCTGAAGATCTAAAGTGGAAAGAGCTGGAGATGCTCAGTGGCTTTTATTAAAGCTTAGAAAAAGTTGCAAATGAAGGGTTTGTTAAGCACAAAAAAATTGTGAAAGATGAACACTCAATTTGTTGTATAAGGAACAGACAGTATTTGTAGCCAGAAAGTGTGAATGAAGAAGCAAGCAGGAAGACTACCAAAAAAAGAGGGGGACTAATTTCATGACAGACTGATTAGACTGCTAAACTGTCATGCAAAAAATGCAAACAGGATGTTGAAGGTCAGAAGACATTTACGTTCCAACATAACTACTACATCAGGGAGGTAAAAACCTACCATTCCTTTGTACTGACACTACAGTGCTAAAATAAACTTAATAAAAATGAAAAGTATGATCTCTTTCTAGGAGAGAATTTGCTCAGTTTAAACTAGTTTATCTTTAAGGTCCCTTCCAACCCAAACCATTCTGTGATTCTATGATTCTTTGAAAGACTCCTATTAACTGTGAAGTGGATTACCTGCTGGGTAAAGTGAGAGAAGTTGTTTCAGGGGTTGACTCTGTCTCTGCACTTGACTTTCTGCGTGACCTTGAATGAGGTATTCAGAGCCAAATGTACTTCCTATTCTTTATTCACTGTTTCCATTCAAATGGGTCTTTCCCCTTTAAAGAGGTAATGAGAATCCATTTAATCTTTTTTCAGGCATGAAATTCCTTTGGTCCAAACAATTTTTTATTTTCAATTATCTCCATTATCTGAACTGAGCTATTTAAAATGTAAACTTAGCTGCTACTACACTGGGCAAAATTGGGCTCTCTGCATTGCAGAATTTCATTCACAAAAATGATGGCAGAAATGGCAGTCTGACTCGGGGAGATACAGCAAGACTAATTCATTAGAGCCCTTAAAATGCAGTTTATAAATGAGAAAAGCCTATGGGATCTGGTTTCAAGGAGAGAGAGTAATAGTCTTTTTGCCTCCTAGATGGAGCTAAAGTACTTGTCTCCTGTATCTTGGCTTGTGGGATGGAGGAAAGCAGGTAACATGACAAACATTATTGCCTACTCTTGCATTTCATAATTAGTATTACCAGAAATTTTATACTTTCCTAAAAACCACATTTTACAGAGTAACAATTAAAAAAAAAAAAAGGACAATCTTTTGTGAATATAAATGAGAACAAAGTTTACAGAGCCATTTGTTCCTTCTCTGCACTCAGAAACAGTGATGATCACTAGGCACGTGCTTCAACAAGCACTGCCAGGTACCCAGTTGAGCATCTTGGAAGATTAATGTTCAGTTTTCTTCCCCTAGTACTCATGAAGGAAAGACAAAGGACTTCTGGCCCCAGGACAGATATTGAACATACAGTCTAGATGAGATCTCTTCAGCGTTTATAAAGGAAGAGATGCCACAGTGCTGAAAGGGAGGAATTTGAAAATAGAACCTACAAAACAAGATGCTGTTACAAGCTGAGTACAGACACAAAAGCAAAGTAAACCTTGCAGTTTTGTTTACATGCAAACAAATACAATTCTAACAAAATCTAGCAAAAAAATCCACAGGAACAAATGCAACAATGCCATTCACCTCTATATATTCTGTTGCTCGGAAAATCATAAAATGTTAGGAAAAGGATATTCCTCTTTCAGAGCTCTAGTGAAACCTCAGTCAAGTCATAAGCACATACATAGGTCTGTTTCTGTCTATACAATTCAGTACCAATCAGTATACTAAGTCATTTCATTTTCACAGCCTCGTTTGTGGTGACGATCAGCAGTTCAGTCCACTCTGCATGCCCATATTTTGGGGTGAAGAGACCAAATGAAGAAATGCAGGGTGCATATCAACACAATGACAGGATAAAAGAGGAAAGGGAAGAGCCAAAACCCCTTCACACTGCATAGAAATATGAAAGACTTACAACAGATGTGACAACAGTCTAAGAACAACAACAACAACAACCCCCTAAAAAAACCCACAAAACCCACCATACGTAAAGACAACTTTTTAGGTTTATAAAGAGGAAGAGGATGAAGAGGTGGCTGGTGGCCAGTACGCCAGCTGCAGCTCAGTGTCAACTACCATCTGGGAAAAAGATCCTAGCTGTCTGGAAGATAAGGTAGTGAAACTGCTAAAGCAAATCAGGAAAGCAGAGTCATTGCAGAAGGGAAGGTCAGACCCTTTCCTTTGGGTTACTGGACTTCTATCTATGCTTTTGGACTCATGAAACATCTTAAACCGAACAGGTGCTGCTGGATCTTTAGGTCTGGCATCTGGCCAGTCTGCATTGCTCATGATTTTAATGGGATTAATTTATTGCAATATCTTATGATGGTTTTAAATTGTTTAATTTGATGCTTGAGATGATTTTTAAGTATTTAATTCATGTTCGTTCCCTTATGTTGTTGCATATAATACTCTATGGCACTGTTCCTATAATTACTTCCTTATTGGTATACCCCTTTTCTACTGTGGACCTGCATTAAGGGTCTATGCATATATTGACTTTTCTCTCTTCTTTTAATTGAGCAAGAATTATCTATAAAAGGTATATTTTTATTTCATTCTGTACCTTACTCTCAGTCTGGAAACCACTGAAAAAATAGGTGATTTTATTATTTTTTGAGCACTAATTATCGCTAGAATCTGGTCCTTGATCCTGGAGCAATGTACTCTATGCAGTATGTTTGTTAAGTTAACATATCTGCTTTAGAACCAGACTAGGTTGATATCTGAAAACTGAGGCCACAAGCCATAGAATTTCCTTGTAAGAGTCATACTTCATCTTCAGACTCCTAATTGAATGATATTATACCCCAAAACAGGATTATGTGAAATTCAGACTCTTTTTACTATTTCAATATATTTACTTCTCCAGGCACGCCTAGGTATTGCAAATACATGAGACTGATTGGCATCCACATTCCCTAACAACTCCCTAATTTATATACTAGGGAGTCCTCCAAAAAGTTATTTATCAAAATGAAAATATCCTGTGCATTATAAAACTGTGTATTCTATGTTTTGGCATGGGACTGAGCATAAAGCAGACTAAAATAAGGAGTATTACATAAGTACTTAAAAGATACCTACACAGGACACATCGTACCCTCCTCTGGCAAAATCACTGTTGAAATCTTGGCCAGGTTCTCAAACACAGCATATGCAATTCATACCATCTCACAGACCTGGTAGCACAGCTGAGATAAACTCTTCTAAATTGTACCCTAATGGTTACATCAACTCAAAAGAGCTATGCTTGTGTATGCCCACATGTTTTCTTTGCCATTTTAATTTAAGCTTCTGTTTTTGTTTTTGTTTTTTTCCAGAAAGAAACACATGTGCCTAAAGGCTTAAAATCTTATTAGTGTATTGCATTCACTGGAGTTCAAACTATTTACATAAAGAGACACTTTGTCCCTGTGCTTTGACAGAGCTGCCATGGAACCAGTTTGCATTCAGGAGTGTCACAACAGGTTGAAGGCTTAGCTAAGAAACCAAGCCCATAGTCAAATCTGCAGCTGAGCACAGCTGAAAATGAATGCTAATTAAACTACAATTACCTCGTAACAAGACTGGCATGTCAATTGATGGTAGAAGGTAATAAACACAAAACTGATGTCCTGGATCAGTGGACTATCCGGCCACAGTATCCCAAGAACACAGAGCCAAGTGGCTTTGAGACTACTGCAGTCTCAGTGAACTGGAGAACCAAAATCCTAATGGAGGCAAAAGTAAGAAGGTATTCAGAGGCTTTTCGTCATGACTGTACTTGAAGTGAAGCTGTAGCAAATTCACATTTAAATAAAAAACCTGTTTTCATAGTGAAAGGGATTCTTCCTGTGCTACTAGCTAGCTGTTAGGCATCATTCAGTTTAGCTAGACACTCTAAAAAGAATATGTGGTCCATAGGGAAGCCAGACAGGCATGAGAAGCAGAGAAAATAGACAGCTTGCAGGGGCCAAGACCATCATAAATACTGGTTTTGAAAATTAAAATGTTGCACGATTTTATGAGATAGAAATCACTTTGGAACACAAATATATCTGTGGAAGATAGATATCAGAAAATTAAGTTTTAGAAAAGTAAATAATACCTTTACAGTCTCAAGAATGATGATCAGAACACTGTAATAGCGTTTAAATTGTTTAATGAGAGAGATTGTAGAGAAGTAATTGGGTGACTTTTTTGTCTTATCTTTTAAAACTAAAACCAAGAGTCAGTAGAGACTATAGATATGCTGCAGAGTTGGGCAAGCTGGTATCCACATTGAAAATCAGGGATAAAAACTTGATAATAAGAGGCTTGATTTTTGTGAGGTGTATTAGTCTAGCTTCTAGGACAGTCTCTTGAGAGAAAGTGAATTTTGCCTCCAAATGTTAAAGAGATTTTCAGGAAAAGATTGAAGCCATGGTCAAAATTATGACGCAGATAAAACACAGAAAAAATTTATAAGGCCAAAAGTGACTGGGAGACAACAAAACCGTATTGTATCCAATGAAAAAAAATAATAAATTTTTTAGGTCAGCATGAAAATATTTTCTGAATTTTTTTGGTCCTTCCAATTTTTAACTTCTTTTTTAAAAACCTTATTTAATAAAAGAAGGGCTTTCTGACTGTGACAGGCACAGGGAGGAGTTGTGCTCTGACAGAAGAAGTGCTCATGAATGTGCTGGTTGGAATAGGACAGTTCCACCAGTTCACAATGAAGACAGACAACTTAGTCACAAATTAATACAGGAGAAACCTTTGCTGAATACAAGGACCTGCATATAAAGTCTAATTTTATACATTATAAGATTCTGTGAAAGGCATTAATTAATTCACTGCATTGTATTTGCATCTATCATGAGTAGTTCCAGGCAACACAAAAAAGATGGGGATACTACACACAGTAAAATAGTTCAAATTCTAGAGTTGGACAAAACCTAAGATATAATCACATGAACTCTCTTTCTTCTACCAGCAAACTGGTGCACTGTGTGTGGAAGAGTGTATTTTTAAGAGGATCCAGACAGTATTACTAGCAGATTTAAGAGTTGACAGCATTTAATGGATACATATTTCATGCCTAAAGATAAAATAATACCTGAAAGGAAACAGACAACCACCTTGCACTTTGCCATGAACACCCGTACAAGACAAAATGCAAGATGTGTGAAGAATACTTTGGTTGCTCTTAGAGGGAAACTTTTCAGACTTGAGAACTCACAGCCTATTTTCTAGAAAAAGTTGTGATAGTCTCCTACAGTTTCACAGTCAAGAAATACAGGGTCACAATTACCAGCCTCTGAGACCTAAATCAAACCAGCAAGAACTGTGATAATTAGTGACAGCAGTTTTTACAAGTTGTAGGATACTGTTTTTAAGCATATGAACTAATGGATCACAGTACATGCCAGCATATTCAATTGTATTTAGTACCAAGCTGGAATCACAAAACAACTTACACTCCCCAGGGTCCCTATCAGCGTCAGTGGCCAAGCTGTAGATTAGTGTTCTGAGCAGTCTGAGCGGTCTATGAAGCTTGTCGGCTTCTTTCAAGTTCCCATGGTGAAGCAAGTTCTAGTTAGACTTGACCCTAGGAAGTAATGTAGGCTGCAATCAAATAAAGGATGGGGAATTTGTAGGACTGGATCGTGGAGGGTGGAACACAAAGGGCAAAAAGGAAGAGGCTGGAAGTGCCACTATGACACCAATATGTGTACATAGAGATGATGGGAACCTACATGCATCCACACCTTAATTTGGTTTTACAAGCACTGACTCCTCTGATGTTATTATTCCCTATGCAGCACACAAAACAGGAACATGATGCCCACATACAGACAGAGAGAAACCACAAGGAAGTCCAAATAGGATACAAAGATCCGAGACATGACCCTGGTAGGGAAAAAGGACCGGGTGTGGACAAAAGGTCATCTTCTTCATTGAGATGAAAGACAATGGCTTCAGAGGTACAAATAGGAGATAAACCAATGGCTTCACAATAAATACAGTGGTGATCCAGCTCAAATGGTAACATTTTTGTAAGTGCTTTAGTGAAAATAGTATATAAAAAGCTCCAGATTAACCCTATTTGTTATATACATATGTTATATATATATATATGTTTGTTATATACACATATAAATGCAAACAGCGTGGATGTAAAATCATGAGATGTAAAATTACATCTCAAAAATTTCTATAATTGTGTTTGCTCTACACTGCACCCCAGCAAGTAAATATATTTCAGTAAGTCTGGTGCATACTGCCTTCATGCATCTGTCATTCTTCCAGCCCTGGATCTGGCTCAATCATTTCTAGCTGGAATGCTCCATTGTGCTTGCACAAGCAGGCACTAAACTCAGTTTCAGAATAAACTTCGTGTTTTCAAAATGGTTGTATTTTTTCTTTAAGCATTACTGGGACAGATTTTCTTATAACCTGTGCCAGGTAAGAAACTACAAAAATTGTATCCAAGTGAAGAAGTAAATGTATCTATTTTTCACAAGAAAATTATATTCTGTTATCATGAAAGATGACACATCATTCTCCTCTGTCGGTTCATTATTGAGAAAGAATATTATTGTTATGTATTGCCCAATGTGACATCAGACTTTGAAACATATTTAAAGGAAAATATAGTAGTAGACTAGAGCAATCACAACGATTAGGAACACAAAAAAGGCTTTGCAAGCTATCTCCAGTCTCTAGGTCACAAAACTCTAATCTGATATGAGATTATTTGAGCAAAACCTTCAGGAGTCAACAACAACATCAAAATCCTTTCCTTGCTAGGCAGTCTCTAGGACAGGATAGTGCTAGAAATAGCACGCTATATGCACATTCCAACAGAAAACCAAAATGGCATGTGTTGTAACCAAAATGTTGCTTGTCAAGTAAGATACCATAAGACAGATAACAACAAGTCACATATTAGATGGATTGAACACCGTGATACTTTTAAAGAGAGATTATTTTATATTCTGACCTACAGACTTCTTCTGGAACAACAGAGGATTTAAAATAGTTTTTGACAAATTTCACTGATGTGTATTGGCGTAAAGAGTCTTTCTCCTTACTGCATTGGTGGTGAATAGCCAAGTAATTTAAGTAAGACCCATTCACCACTTTCGGACATGTCTTTTCTGCATCAGTGAACATCTGACTTGGCAAAATACAGACCTTCAGACTCTTCAGTCTTTTTGAAAAGTACCACATGAATTGAAATTACTCTTTGAAGAGAATTCACGTCTCTTTTATTTCATGGTAATGAAGTTGGTGTAAGGAAAGTATGAAATGTCCTTCGAACCCATCAGATGACTGTTAGATACTACTCTACTGTTCTGATTCTGAAACTGATCTCCAGACTACAGTGAGAGAACAATTGTTATTTCAATGCATATACTTCTCTGTTAAGAACCAGTGTTTCCTTTCTTTTGGACCATTGTACACATACTAGCCTATATGTGCTCTAATACAGACAAATATTAAAAGCATCTCTTGATTTTGTCTAGAACTTTCTTGAGGTTGATGGCATGCTATTTGAATGCATCCTTTAGCATGCTATGTTATAGAAAGAACCTTGTTTAAGGTGGTGATCAAATTAAACTCTAGCTGTTTTCTATTGAAAGAGCATTTTGATTCATCTAGCTACCTTTCTGGAAGAAAGAAAATATGGAATAATGGGTAAAGAAGGAGCTTATCTGAGACAAGCATAGTATAAAAAAAAAAACAAGTAAAGGAGTTTAGGACTTCAGTCCTAAACTGTAAAAGACTTCAGTTATCTGCTTTGACTGTAGTAGTATATGCAGAGTTAGGAGGTAGACCACAAACAGAAAGAGTCACACAAAGATAAAGGATATGTCTCACAGACAAGAGAGGATTAGACCATATTCCATTTAATAACTCCTGACCTCACACAGTCTTTTTTGCACACATGGGTATGTATGGAGATGGACTCAACTCCAGAGGTCTCTGGAACATGAGAGGCTGAGAACATGTGGCAGCCCATCACATATAAAGTATTTCTCTTTGTAAATAAAGGGATCAAGCACAGCAGCTTTTCTGCCAGGAGCTACCCAAAACCACCCTTTCACAGGCATAATGATGGCTGTCTAGCACAAGAGCAGACTCAGTGTTTGCATTCAAAGGCTTTAGGATTGATAAATAGGATCAAGATACATGAAGCTCAAAACACAGCTCTTCCCACTCCTCCCTTGTTAACCCCCACAACTTCTGTATCTGGACAAGGTGACATTTTTTAAAAGAAAAAAATTATATATTAAGATTTTTTTTATTCATGTTAGCTTGCTCATTTTTTAAGTTATCTGACAAACGGCTTAAGAAACAAGTTGTATTTCACTTTAAAACTCACCATAATTCTATTATCAATAAGATAGGCAATGTTATGGCTGATCTCTTCAGGTTATTCTCATGACTCACTTTGGCTTGGGTTTCACAGGCTGATGGGTTAAACAAACTGAAGAACTATTCAGTCTCTATTTATCTTGTTTCAGAAGTCTTGTTGTTGTATGCGCTCTATCTTTCTTTTCTATTGGCAGAGCTGGAATGAGCTGCATACCAGAGAGAGCAAACCTGTCTCCAATTTGGTTACTACTGAGAGTGCAGCTTTCTCTAAGTTGGGAATGATACAGTTTGGGAATAATTTAATTATGATTAAGGATGATGTTTACACGTTACTTTCTGAGGTAGAACTGAGCATGAACACAGTCAAGAAAACAGCAACTGCCAAATTCAAGAAGACCTGTAGTAGGGACTAAAACTTTTAATGTTCATGAAGGAATTTGTGTTTTCCTGTGATGTCAGAAAATAAACTCCCTTCAGCAGAGCAGGCTCCCAGGTAAGGAGAGATACATGTATGCCAATGAATTACACTTCTTTCATCTACAGTAATAAACATGCCTGAGAAGTATCTCTACAAAGACATAACTTAGGTCAGCTTTACTACCTCATGGCTTAATTGAAGGCTTGTTCTTCATTCTGCCCTAATCTTACATCTATTTCTATGGAGATGCAGCTTTAGAATACGTTCATCCCCGAATGACTTCCACTCCTTTGTTATTAGGTAGGTGTACAGCATGCAAGACAATCACCCTAGAGAAATTCTGCATGTTCACTTTGCTCCAATGAATATGAGCCTTTCTGGACATTCTGTATGCTGCAGTTTCAGGTGAGTCAACAGGGAGTATGCTTAAATGGATAGCCATACCCATAATCAAGAGGCTTGACTTACAGACTTCACAGTCCATATTGGGTGTGCCGTCTCTGAGGATAGTCTAAGAAAGTTCAGAGTAGATGAATAGAAGTGTCATTCCAGTGAAAATATTTTTTTTTTTCCTGCAGTGAGGCCTTTTCTGTGTTGGCATCCCTACTACAGGCATAGATTTCCCCCCTCCTTAAAGCTAAGGACATTTTGTGCTAAGGACAGCTCCAGGTGCCACTTTCAGTTGTGAATATAGAAATCTACAAGGTCATTTCAGGGTAGATTCGGAGAAGAAATTTTAGAAAACAATGGATCAATTTCACTTTGATATAGTTTACATTCTCTTTAGAGTTTATCTTGCAGAGTGATGGTTTTTTTGACTTTAGTAATATTTGTAGTTGAGATCTGAACCAGGTGTTTTTAAGAGAAATACTGTGATTCAATATAAATCAATGCAGCACTTTATAAAAAAGATCAAAACAGGCACTGAATCTGTGTTCAGAAACATGAAGCTGCTATTACAGAGTACACAAAATTTCCCAAAGAGATGTGATAAAATGAGTACTCCCAGAACACAGTGAGTCATTTTCCCTAGGGTTGAGATATTCATAACTGAGAAGAAAACAAGAGGGTATCTAGGTTAGCTGTAATTCAGAGAGGAACATATAAACGAAAAGCTAGATCAGTGGAGCTCTGGTGTCTGTGCCTTCCACAAATACCCAATCTGGAAAGTGATCAAATTGAAACAGTACTCTCTGTGAGAGAAAGGATCACAGAGGAAATCCTCAGTTCACAATTTGTAGACAAAACAGATGTCTAAGACCTAAAATTTGTCTGTTGGCCCTATTGAGTTTGTTGGCCCTCTAAGATTCACATATTGATAGCTCTAAGGCATCTCAGCTTTAGTCCTGTAAAACCACCTCACTAGCACATATTTGACAGCCATACCTTGAGAATACTAAGTAGGATTTTCATAGTGGATATTAAATAATTACAACTTCACACAAAATAGCAACCTTAACAGCAATAAAAAAATATTTATGGATTATGGCTGTGACTAATGACTTCAGTGCGGGTGATCCTGACTCACACAATGGTACCGTAAATCTTCTGCAAGGGACAAACACACATGAGACTTCTGTCCAATCTCACAGCACTGGAATGCAGGAAAATCACTGTGAAGGCCAGTGGATTTATTCAAATGAGAAACTAGAGGGAGAAGAAGCAGCTTTCTTCAGATCCTCTGATAATCATTAACCTGCAGCATTCACAAACTTTGCAAAACAGCTGCACATTTAAGTGTAATGCTTAGTCTTCACTATTTGTCCTCTTTCCTTTTTTAGGACAAGAGGGCATGGGCTTAAGCTCTGCCAGGGGAGGTTTAGGTTAGATATTAGAAAGAAGTTCTTTACAGAGAGAGTGATCAGGCATTGGAATGGCCTGCCCAGAGAGGTGGTGGATTCACCATCCCTGGAGGTTTTTAAGATGAGGCTGGATGTGGCACTGAGTGCCATGATCTAGGAATCACAGTGGTAGTGGATCAAGGGTTGGACCTGATGATCTCGGAGATCTCTTCCAACTTAGCTAATTCTATGATTCTATGATTCTTACATGCTGTTTGTAAGAGGTTCTGAAGGGTTAACCACACAGTTAGGAGGCAAGGAGGTGAAGGGAAATGTAGCCAGCTGTTGAATGAAGCATCAAGACATGAGCAGGACCATTACTTCAGGCAGTTTTCCTGCCTAAAACAACAGGAAGCCTCATCTACTGGATATGAATTTTTAACAGGAGACCTTTGAAGTGAATTCAAAGCCATCAGGTGATTAAAGCAGATTGAGAAAGCAAAGGGACAGGCCGATCCTGTGCCACAAGAGGCTGGGACACAGGGAGGAATGGGCTGGTGTTTGCAGCTGGAAGCCTGGCAAGCCAACCTGTCCTCCAACTAACAACGTGGACTAACACAGCAGCCCCCCCTCAAGGACTGTACTATCAACTGCTTTCAGGGAACAAGTACATGCTGGTTTGTTTCATAGAGAAAAATGTTTTCAACTGCTGATGGTCTCCACTTCACGAAAGTGAACACCCTGACTTACCCTGCTATGAGGCCACGGGGTGAAGGAAAGATTCCAAGGCTCTACTACCAGGTTTAGGAGAGGTTGCTTATCTACATGAACTGCATCTGGGATAAATGGGAGTTTTCTATGAGGGTATTTAAGCACTAGCTTAAACAAAAGTATTCTTTGGGATAAGTGCACAACATACATCCTTCACATCCCCTAAATCTTATTCTAAGACATCTTTCCACAGGATGTTCTTAACATGGAGTGGAAACGTAGTAATCATTTCCTTCTGTTTCAGAAAACAAAGTTTAATGCAGCTGCAGTATCACAGCTGGCAATTACAGAAACATTAGAGATATAATTAAAAGAATTTTCTGAATCTTTTCTCCATTATCTCACAAACTCACGACAAATCTTATTATTAGCATATTTGGCATTAGCAAGATACACTGTTGAAAAAAGCACTATTTAGAAGTTTTAATTGTCCAAATTGGTACTTTATTGTGGCTGGAATATCAATAAGTGGAAAAAGCCTTTCAAACCATCTAAAACTAAATGTGAATTAATTTCATTTAACTGACATGTCAACTAAGTTATTTAATTAAAAGACCACCTACTATTTAGATAGAAAAAGAAAGGACTAATTCACATAGTTCTGGAACAAAGCTATTATTTCCAACACAGAACAGTGTAAATTTTGAGTACTTGTTTATTATTTGGTTTCACTCATTTTGCTTCATTTTGTACCTGACTGCATAGGAGGGTTGTTTGTGGGATTTTCTGGGAGGCAGGGAGAGAGAGAGGGTCTGCAATCACTCGGTGGAACATCTGTGATGTTCTGTGGAGCAACAGCAATTCACAGGTCACAAACTGAATAAACTAAATCAGGAAACCTTTAATCTGTTAAAGTAAGACCCCAGAGCAGACTTGCACTCACAGAGATGACTTACACAGACATAGTCTGCGGAAATTAAACAAAGTTATAAAATGCACAGTGCAGCTTGTTACAATAAATAAATACTGTAATAAATAAATGCTCTGCCTCCCTTGAGGATACTCTCCTCAAGCAAGACAGGCTGCCACATGAGAAGAACAGCAACAGCTCCATGTGCAGCAGCATGTACAGCTTCAGGCTTCATGCAGGAAGGCAGAAACCGAGGTTTCCCTCTACTCACACTGCATAACACCTTTGTGACTCCTGTATCAAGCTGGAATCTGAAACTCATCTGTCACCAGAAAAGGAACTGATAGGATTAAGCAGCTGGCCATGGACAGCAGGAACTAAAAGAAACTCCTTATGCTGAGAGCCTAAAGCTTCATCACAGACCTGTTAACATTTAACTATGTTTGATAGTTCTGTCTCTCCTTAGCAAGATATGGAAACCCTTAGAGTGATGTTGTAAGACATATAGAAATCCTTTTGTTTCCTTCCCTTTGTGGCCCCTCGCTATGGAAGAATACTAACTGACTTGCTTCACCTTATCAGAGAATTGTATAATCACCTAGTCAGCATAATCTGTCCTCTTCATTAAGGTGTCCCACCCAGACCCTTACATTGCAAACCTCATGTTCAATAAAGATTCTGGTAAACCAGGATCATTTAGTTTTGACCTCCACAGTATCACAAACCTGGGACATTACCAAAGTTGGGGGTTACAGGAGCGAGAACGGGACACAAAACAGCTTCCAAAGCTTCAGCAGAGCCATGATGACACTGGAGGGACATGCAACAGTCAACTATTGGAAAGTAAACTTCACTTTTTGAACTGGTTGGGCTAGAATTTCCATTTCCAGAATGACTGAATGAACTGGTCAAGCTGCTTTGGGATTTTTTTTCTAAATCTCTTCGAGTCTAAAATTTCATAGAAATACCTCACTCTGGAGGGGCAAAATGAAAACAAAGAAGAACCATGAATAGCAAAATCCACCTTAAAACTTTGGGAGCTACTGGCAGAGGCGTGGAGATTAATTTTGCATCTTTCGTGCAGTGAGGAGACGAGCTGTGGCTTTCAGGGGCCAGAGGTGCTGGTGTCACTGGGTAGGGTTACCAGCCCTAGTCCCCATGCCATGTGTCCAAGTGAGATGTCTGTATTCAGGCACAGCTCAACCCTCCTCACTATTCAGGTCTCAGCCTCTTCACCAGTTGTTAACAAGTGTACCTTAAATTAGGCTCACTGGGGACCCATTCCACAGAGAAATCTGCCTTTATCTGTGGCCAGTGAGAAAACATGTGGCTGATAAAGGAGTATGGTGAAACTCTTCCTGACTGCAGAAGGTGTGTATATCTTCTACCCTCCTTTCTGGGTGATTTATTCACTAGCTGCCATCATCCTTCTCAGTTCCATGGCAATCACCAACAGCCTGCCTCCTCTCCACAGCATGACATTGAATTTGCTCTCAGTGCCATGAGAAGTAGACACATGAATCCCTAGCATTTGTCAGCTCATTTGCTTACCTTGGCAGAAAATTCTGAGGGAAAAGAAGAAAACCAGAGTGGAACTAATCCTGCAAATTAAAAGTTAAGTTAATTTAAAAAGAACCAAACTAAGAATTACTCTTTTATTGCCATGGTAGACTTCTTAAAGCAAAATCAAACATGCTAATTTAAGACTACCATTGAAACAAATACAATGATTGCCGAACAAGTCATGTACAAGCCTTCTTAGGTAAAATTTAAAAAACCCATAAATATTTATTCAGAGCTATACTGCTGCAAGTGCTGTAAATTACAATGACCAATTTACACAGCAGTTGTTTCTGTCTTTTGCACAAACACGTAAAGTTAGACCCAACCTATTCCAAATAAACCTAGTTGTAAGCTATAGAAGTAGTTCTGCCAAAGGATGAAGCAGTAGAGACTTAGTCATCACTCTATACTGAAGGTTATAATGTGTATAACCCTGAAAATTAAAAAAAAAATGGATACATTAAAGAGCAGTTTAGTATCTCTTCCAGGGTAGACAGAAAGGAAATGAGACTGCAGCAGCCAGCTGGACCATGGGCACAGGGGAAGTACTGCATCTTGTCCCAAGTACACATCTTGTCCTTGGTATGATGCAGACAGGTAAATGGAAGAGAGTTTGGTTTGGGTTTTTTTTCTTTTTGTTTTGAAGTGTAGTTGCAGTGTACTGGAAAGAGAAAAAATAGACCAGAAACCAGATCAACTAAAGTACCTCCAGCATAACACCCATTTTATTCTTTGATCTGAATTTTTAAGTCTCAAAAGTCAGTCTGGTTTCTGTCTGACTGGAAAGTCACTGCAGCCACGTCAGTATTACAGTTTTCTGACCATCTAAAGTCTGCTTTAGTCACCCCTAAGGGACCCAGATATTGCTGGCAGAGAGACAATCATGACCTTTCTCATATCTCTGCCTTTAAAGATTCTGTTAAACTTTCCTCCATTTATTACATTCAGGGTACCTGGCTGGTCCATCTGTGTTGGTTTGTTTGTGTCCCTGGCTACAGGAACAGAAAGTTTGCATGAACCTGAGGGAGACCTCTGGATTATCTCCATAGGAACATCACCGTTGAAGATGAGTAAACAGGTAGTAAAACAGGTAAGGACAAAAAAAGAGGTGTCTGTTGATGGAGAAATTAAGTCAGTGGAAGAAGGAATCCTGCGTTTTGGGCTTTGCATCCACCTCTACTTCTTTATTTTATCTTAGAGTACAAGCAAAAGATAGAAAAATGGGCTTGCATGGCATGCTTAGAAATCAAGTCTTAGCTGGCTGCATAAGAAACCTGCGGAAGAACTGTTGAATCTTAATCCCCCAAGTGCTAGTCCAGTACTTTTTTTAATTTAAGAACATTGCTCATCCTGAAAATCAGAACTTGGGACTGCCTTCTCTTAGGTGTAAATCAACATGGAAATTGCCTCAGTGTTATTTAGATGGAGCAGCCATGGACTCTAGTATTAGCTGGAAGTAATGAATACATTCTGACTGTGTTTTACAGCAAGGAGAATCCATTCATTTACACTTCTACTTTATGATTGGTTTGTAGTTTTTCATCTATACAGGGAATATGCATCATGTGCATAAAAAAACCCCAACAAACCAAACTAAAACCAAAACCAAAAAGATGTTTGAAAAACTCTATCATCACATTGCTGTTTTATGCACCCTTTTTTCTGGTGATCATCCTTTTATGCCTGCATCCTCACCATAATGAAAGCAAATTAATTGCATGTTTACTAAGTATCATTTTCTATAATCGATTACTTGCTAAAGTAAGCCTCAAAGAACACTCCATTCTAACTTGGAGGTCAGTAAGAAACCATCTGCAAATCCAGAGCTCTTTATTAATATGTCCTTTATTCTGAGGCATTTTACTATGCCTCAGATCAAACAAATCAGTATTAAGTATTGATTATTTGTTTAATACTATATGTGTAAAAATATCAAAAGATATAGCCAGTTATCATACAAAGACTGATATCACATTGATGCATTTATACCGAAACTCAGAAACCATCAGAAAGGGGGTGGTTTAAATGCCAGTTTTGTCATCTCTTCAATGGTTGTGTCTATACTTTTGCCAATACTAAAGAACAGCGATATCTGAGTAGGCTGTGAACTGTAGCACTTCAGATACTTTAGCTACCTCATTATACCTGCAAAACTGGCTTGCATGTTTCTCTGGAAGTTATGCAATGGTGCTGTTGCTATGCTGTACCCATAAATGGGTAGCAGAGTGGAGAGAGAAGAAATTTCTTTTGGGAAATGAGGGAAAACTGAAGACCAGGTCTTTTATCATGATTGTGTGTGTGAAATTTTCATCAGACAAAGAACACCACAGACCAGACCTGCTTGAGACTTCTCAGAAATGCTTGCAGGAATAGAGCTATTAACTCATTGTACTGATGAGGTCAGATTCCTGCTTCTTACGGTTTTGTGTCACTTTGTGTGCTTTTCAATGGAGAAGTGACAAATCACACCACTGGTTCCTGCTCTGCCCTCCTCAGCGCTTCTCCCTGACACAACAGTCTTCTCCCATTTGAAAAGGGACATAGAAAGTACGGATGAGCAAGACTTTTTTGCTTTTTCCCTTTTTGTGATATTCTGGAAGATGTTTCAGTTTTTCAAATAGCCTCCGTGCCAGTAACAGCAATTTCTCTGAAGCCTGGTGTGGTCACTCATCAGCATCAAAAGAAACGGTTTTGGTACTGGATTTTCTATTTAACCTGACAGTCTGTGAGACAGACCAGTATAAAAGTCTTCTACCTCTAAACTTTAGCTCCACACTCAAAAAAAAAGACAAATAAAAACAATCATGGGGAAGATAGGGGATATGGACAGAGCATTTGGACAGGAGACCACACAGTTGCTGGAAAATACTAAAAATGCCAGGTGAGATTCCCCCTGCAGTGTGAGCTGAGCCAGGACAGCTTCTGTCTCACCTCAGTGCTGCTCAGTGTGGGTAAACTTGGGTCTCTGCTCATGTAAATAACTGAGGGTTGTAGCTTTTGTAATTTTCTGAGATTCATGTTTAAAGACTAAAGGCACAGGTAAGCATGTTGTTCTGTGTGAAAAGCTAGCCCAGGCTTTACAAGATTTTTAGTTGTCACCTTTGGCTTGCTGCTGGCAGGGAACTAAAATCTAGCAATGTAAATTTTGGCTGCCTCAAGGAAACAGAGTGACTAAGATTTCTTTCTTGTCTATGATTCTTTTTCCCAATTAGAGATTGATAGATGTGCACACAAGTATTATGATATGAGTGCTTTGACCCACAATTCCTCTCACATTCAAAATTTTTCCAAAGGGCTCAAGGGCATAATGGCTCTTTTTCTTAGTACGAGGAAAAAAGTATTCCATTACTTATGAAGGAACATGCTAAAATATGCTTCATGGTATACTTCTTGAAACTTGAGGTAAATAAAATTTGTGAAGTCATGTCTCTTGTGTTTCTATAATTTTGGAACTCTAAGCAGTCATGGTAACACAGGGACCTATTTAAAATTCAAAGGAAGAGGATATATTAATTAATAAAACATTTTTTATCTTGGGAAATGAAAAATTAAAAGTAAAAAAATTAAATTTTTTTACAAAAAAAAGGGAAACACGATAGTGCTTGCTTAAGGAAATGCAGGTGAACTAATTGTTTGAATTCAAACTGTCAGCTCTCAATTTCATTTAATATTAATCTCTCAACCTCATGAGATAAACACTGTTATAAATAATTGATCTAAAAATAATCCAAACAAATTACTGGCTTGTTGACTGAATAAAATATTGCCTGTTAACCTGAAGATTATAGTCTGTAAATTTTTACCTAATGAGAAAGTAATCTCTTTTGAGTTATAGATAACTGTTGAATAAACTTGTTCTCCTTAGAGCTGATTATGCTGGAAAATCAATGTGTGTGTGTATATATATCTATATCTATCTCTCTCAAAATATTAGCCCTGTAACAAGTAATACTTCTCAGGAAAAATATATTCCAGTATAGATTATGCTTTTCACAGAGGGGTAAGAGGTGCAACCTGAGCCCACAGGACTTCTGTGGAGATAAAACCAATAGGTAGTGCAGAACTCCTGTTAGAAAAAGTTTGAGCAAGTATGAGACACAAAGGTGTCTTCTGGTTTACTCTCATTTTTATTGCTTGTTTTCTCTATAGCCACATCTGTGTTGTGCGTGGGAAAAAAAAGGACGAAAATGCTTCAGGCAAAATGGTGTATGAAAAAAACCACAAGGGGATTTAGTTCAAAAACAGTTGATTTCCAGAACATCCATTCTCGAAATCTGCAGAGCAAGACACAGTTCCTTTCACAGCTGATGTCTTCCCAGCAAGTAAGGACACTGTTCTAGATGCATGATTTGTGGTCCGGTCTCTGCCTAATCATTTGAAGCATCAAAGGACGATGGCATGATACAAGAACACAATCTGCTGTCAAACAGGCTTCTGATCTTCTCAGATCTCTTTTCCTCCAGTTCTTGTGCATTTTTCCCAAACCCTTGCCCTGATCAGAGAACAAGAGAATATGAATCTCTGTTCACAGACATCGTGTGCACAATACCTGTAGAGTACTTCTGTGGGTAACAGGCTTACCAGTGTGAGAGTAAGTATATGGCAACCACCTGCTTCCCTGTAAGTATATGGTAACCACCTGCTTGGCCTGTACTGACTGCCATAATGCTTTTAATTAGGGAAACAATCATGAGGAGTTTCTGAGAGCATCCTGACTCCAAGGCCTGGCTGCCTCATTGACTTACCCACTTACAGGCTGAGTCCTCTGCATCACTTTGACGTAGGCATATGTGCACTTAAACAGACTCTTTAAGAGCCTGTACACCCTTAGAAAGCACTGAGATATTTTTATTTTGATGAACAAGTTAAACAGAACAACTGTGAAGACTGTGGCTAACAGGTTTGAAACTGGGCATTGCACAAACACAGAGTAATGGTTAATAATTTTTGGTTTTTAAGTATTGACTACTTACTGATATTTATCACAACGTAGTGCTCCAAATGCCACTAGCCATAACTTCAAGATAAAAAATAGCTGGGTGTCATAAATACAGTGCGGAAGTTTGTAATTTTTGAGATAAATAGGGAAAAGCCATTTAATACATACAAAGATCTGCAATTTTACAGTCACTTAATACAATCACAGAATAAGTTAGGTTGGAAAAGACCTCTGAGATAATTGAGTCCAACCTATGGATGCAGATTTCATCAAGATTTTAATTTGGAATGTGCTTGTAATGAACAATACTCAATTTGCATGCCTGGAAATGGACTCTCCAAGTCACCGTATTATTGGTAAACTCAGGGCAGTGGAACTGAGCAGAGGTAAAATTCAGAGACACCCATGTCTGTACTCACAGCTACTACCCATGTGCAAGAGCAGCAAAACCTTCGGCTTCCCGTCTGCCAAAAGGGGATGACAGCTCTAACTCAGCTATGAGGAACTCTTGGAGAATCCGGCAATTCTACCATAACTCTACTATAGTTTTCAACAAAGTTTTGTCAAAAGTCATACATTTTAACTTTCAGGAATGAATGGCATGCAAATACTTTCTTGCCAGAAACCCTCTACTCACACACTCATTAGTCTTGTCTTCTTTAGGCTACAGGAATAGCTTCCTTCTCAATCCAATTGATGTGTCCCAAACTTGAAAAGGTTTGTTTTTGGGGGTTTTTTTTGGGTTCTGTTTTGTTTTGGGTTTTTTTCTGGCTTTTTTTTTTTTTTTTTTTAATACTTACCTAGCAATGATGGAATGTTGCACACAGAGTTGCTGGCAGGGCAAGTTTAGGTTTGTCCTAAGTGAGGAAAACATGAAGGAAAGGACATGAGGTAGTAATTATTATAATGACTTTGGTGTGTGGGAACTGAGAAAGGACTTGAGCTCAATTAACCAAGATGAATTTTACTTAAATTACTATGTAAGTAGAAGTTCCTGTACAAGTAGGAACCTTAGTATTATGTGTACAGGTACGTGCCTGAGTGCCTGCAGACACCACGCCACAATACCAACCATTGAAGTTCTCATATGTGGTAAATGAGTAACCACCTCAATGTTTTATAACCTTTACCTTTTAAACTTAAAAGTGCAAACTTCCTCTCTTCCTCTTCATTAACTTCCTCCATTTAGACTAAATATAGACCACGTTCAGAAAGGCTACTACATTTTCTACTGGTTTTTCAAAGGCACTGAGCAAATATTCAGGACTCAAATATATTTCTCATGAGCTATTCTGTAGTAGTATGTACTCATGCATGGAGTTATCTGAAGCTAATTCTTGTGGAAATTATTCTTTCAATAGGATTTACAATGCAAGAGGTAGGCACACAGATTTCTGAAGGAAGTTTCGTGTAAATAGGCAAGAGGAGGAAAAAGGACAGACTATTGAACCTGATACCACTAGCAAGGCAGAATTAATAGGAAGGCAAACAAATAGAAAATATCTGAGCAAGGAAGTGATACAAGGCTCTGAAAGTAAACATGGTACACTAATGCTGTGCACCCTACCCTGCTTAATTTTTTACTCCAACTTACGTTCATTATATTATACCAATATTTTATTCCAGAAATTTTAAATTAGCGATCTTGGCTTTGGTCCTTTTTTCTGTTGGTCCCACAGAAGGTGAAGCAGTTCTGCAAACACTGGTGCGACTACAAAGCAGCTTTGAGACCATAGTTTGCAACATTTCACTCAACATTTCTGATGTCAGCATTTTTTAAAAGATATGCTAAATTTTGAAATGAGAAATATAATAACAGTATGAGACAGTGAAAAAACAAACACAGAAGTGAGCTGAGCTTTAAAAGAAGCATTTTATTTGGTAAAAAATAAACGTAATAAATTATTTCAAGAAATTTTTTGGGTTGTATCTGTACATACACAGTATATCCATAACATAGCTGCTATGTAATCCAGGAATTCCACCTTAGGAAAAAAGGATTTACATATCAAGTAGTTTTAAATGAAACCAGCAAAGTCTTTTACATTTGTCAGTATTGAAACCAACTTGATAGCATTCCCTTCCCATGCTCCCTATCCCCCAAAATTACCCAGGAATATCCATTGTGGGTCTTCTGTGTTTGTAGCATCCCTCATGCTTGTTTTGCATCGTCTTGATCAATGATCATCTCTCAGATTTTTTTCTTCAAAGAGCACCTGATTATTATTTTTCCTGCAGTGTTGGTGCACCAGCTTTTGCTTTCAACTGGTAAAATGTACATTATGAATACTCATTTCTGACTTCATTCCCTGATTTTACTTGTTTCCTTTGCTGTATGTGGGAATATTTTCAAATGCTTTTTAGTTTTGTCTGTTGTTTTTTTTTTTTTTAGTAATTTGAACTCACATTCATGTTGCTTTTGAAATCTTACAGATCATCAGGGATCCACAACCTCTGCTCTAAAGAAGATTGATCTAAACTCTGAAATCAGAATAATGATATTTTAACACCAGCATATCTGACATTTGAAAGAAATGTATCAGACATGATGTCTAAATGTGGTGTCACAATGGGTCAAAATCAAACATGACTCAAAACTATGTAAGTCACCAGTTTCCCAAAATACATCAGCTAGGATTACACTGACATTATTTTATACCAAAATCTAACAAAACACATATGCTTTATCCTGGGACTGCCTAGTTTATAAGGCTAAGCATGTTTGTAATGCCTCTTCAGAGTAATATTCAAGAGCTTAGGCAGCTGTAGACAATCAGTCTGAATTTTGAGAATGTTGATTGCTAAATGAGGCAAGAAAGACAACGTACAACAGACATGTAAGAGTCCTGTGTTTGACTACTAATTAATTAGTTGCAGTCATTTCTCAAACAAAACAAAATATTGCCATATATATAATGGGGCTTAGTCTTTCAAATATTTCTATTTCAATTGTCATAAAAGTTATGTATTCTGGAGAGAAAAGAAGCAATTTTTTCCCAGTTGCATTTACATATGGAAGCAACACTATCAAAACAAACATTTATCATGGTCCTTTCATCAGAAATTATTATTTTTCCCTTCAACTACCTTTTGCACTTACTCATTTAATTTTTAGATAATGTTAATATATACAGTGCTAGAAAGATGCATAGCCTTCACAGAAGCTTCTTCTGAAGGGATGTAAAGTCATTTTTAGTAAACCAGATTCTCCTCCAGAAATACACAAAGATATTTTGAAAAAATCTGCAAAAATATATATGAAAAGAAGAATTTATGTCTTTTTAAAGAAGGGACAGGTAACTCAGGAGGAGTACAAGGATGTGAGGCTACGCAGGGAGAAAATTAGAAGGGTCAAAGTCCATCTGAAAATTAATCTAGTCACTGCCATAAAAGACAATAAAAATGCTTTCTATAATACACCATCATTCTGAGGAGAATTTCCATGCTTTCTTTGATATGGTTGGAAACAGTTACACAGGATGAGGTACTTAATGCCTTCTTTGCCTTAGTCTTTACTAGTAAGACCAATTGTTCTCCAGGTACCCAGCCCCCGGATCTGAAAGACAGGAAGCAGAATGAAGCCTTCACAATCCAAGGGGAAATGGTGAACTACCTGCTACACCCCTTAGAAACACACAGGTTCATGGGGCTGGATGGGATCTACCCAAGGGTACTGAGGGAGCTGGTAGCAGTGCTCACCAAGTCCCTTTCAATCATCTACCAGCAGTCCTGGCTAACTGGGGAGGTTCCAGGCGACTGGAAGTTGGTAAATATGATTTCCATCTACAAGAAGGAGCAGGAAGAGGATCCATGAAACTACAGACCTGTCAATCTGACCTTGGTGCTGGGGAAGGTTATAGAACAACAGACCATCTTGAGTGCCATCACACAGCATGCATAGGACAGACATGGGATCAGGTCCAGTCAGCATGGTTTTAGGAAAGGCAGGTCCTGCTTGAACCTGGTTTCCTTCTATGACCAGGTGGCGTGCTTAGTAGATGAGAGAAGCACTACGCCTGTTGTCTGCCTGGACTTTAGTAAAGCCTTTGACACTGTTTCTCACAGCATTCTCCTGAAGAAACTGGCTGGTTGTGGCTTGGATGGGTGCACATTTGCTGGGTAAAAAATGTCTGGATGGTAAATGGAATTCCCACTGGTTGTCAGTCACAGTGGTGTTCCCCAAGGTTCAGTGTTGGGGCCAATCGTGTTTAACATCTTTACTGATGATCTGGATGAGGGGATCAAGTGCACCCTCAGTCAGTTTGCAGACAACACCAAATTGACTGGGAGTGCTAATCTGCTGGAGGGTAGGAAAGCTCTGCAGAAGGATCTGGACAGGCTGGATCAGCAATACTGTGGCCAGCAGAACCAGGGCAGTAATCATACTCCTGAACTTGGTACTGGTGAGACCACACTTCAAACACTGTGTTCAGTTTGGGCTTTTCACTGTAATATGTACTGTGCTGTACAAGATTCATATGAAGAACAAATTGCAGTAAGTACCACAGTAACCTTGCTGATCTCTCCACACAGTTGCAAAGCTACTTGTTGGTTTTACAGCTTACCCACAAATGAAAAAAAAAAAAAGTATTTATCATACAGCTTAGTAGAGTAAATTTAAATTTTATTTTTACATTGTCTTGCAACAGATTTCAGTATTTTATGTTGTCTTATAAACCACATTTGCAAATACTTTTCAGAAAGCTGAAAAATGATCAAACTGTTGTTTTCTTTGAATAATAATTTTTCAGCTATGCATGAACACCTATCGCCTGATAAGCTTTTTGTTTCTCTCAAGGTTTGTAAAAAATACTACTACCCTCATTTATTAGACAGCTGGAAACATACTTTTTCTTAATTTATAATCTTTCTTCACATCTAATTCATATCTGTTAGCATGAATAAAGAGTGCAGTGCAAGGTAATTAATAAGAGAACAACCAACAATTTTGCAATCTGAGAGGCAGTGAAAGCTGTTTATTATGAGGCTGAAGCAATGAAGCAATTTATTCACTGGGTATTATGACTGCATGTAGGGGTGGTTTATTCATGATGCAAATTGAAAGAGCACTGTATTGAAGAACCTGTATCTCCCAACTGCACTGCCCTCTACTACCTATGGTATTCCCGAGGGCCACTGAGCATTGTATAACTCTGATCAGCTTTTGCACAGCCACCCTTAGAGGTCTACTACAGTGCTAATGGAGTTTTATTTAATGTGGAAATGACATTTTTTATGGGTTTCACAACTCCCAAGCCATATGGCCAAACGACCATCACGCATGGCAACACCTATTACTTCACAGCCTTACAAAACTGGGAGTGCATTGGGTGTGTGCAGGGTGTAAAACTTGCAATGGGCAAAGCACATTTAGGGCACACTGAATAAAATGCATCTCCTTGGAAAAGCAGAAACATCAAGACAAGCTTTGAGAAAATACAAACTCTATAAACTCTACTTTTCCCTCCAGAAATCTGCACATCCTTTTTCTTTGCTGATGCAAGTATCTTTTTTTCCCCCTATATTTTGTGGACAACTGCTTTTCCACAGAGACAGGAGGCAAATCAGACAGTACTGAGTGAGAACTTTCCCACCTCTAACACACATTCTGGAGGGAACAAATGAACACTTGGTCCTTGCAGCACCTGTGATCCTCCCCAGTGTGCTTCCCAATCTTCAAGCTGTAACGGCAGGCAGGGCATTAGGCCTCTCCTCCCATGGTGTCAGACAGAGCCTTGTGCTCCCTAAGCAACACTGGGTCTTGTAACATTTCTAAAAATAGTGATGTCAGTACATTAAGTGTCTGATCCTACTTCCCTTGAGGTCCATGGAATTAGTTTCAATTAACCTCGGATCAAGCCTTAATGTAGCAACATTCCTATGTGGGATCTTTGAAAAGAGATCTGAAAATGAAAAAAAAAAAGCTAGTTCCACCGAGATTATTTTTTTTTTCCACTATCAAGTCTATGAACAGGTTCTTCACTGAAGACTCTTAAATCTTCTGTGCAGGTACAAAATAGCAATATGAATATACACAGATGATTTGGTAAATTAAAATATTTGCCATCTCAGGATTCTCTAATTAGCAATCTACTTTGAAAAATACAGTAAAATATTTCCAAATTGCATCAATATAGATTTCCCAAAGTTTACTACAAAATGGAAAGCACTATCACTTCAAAACTTGCCCCAAGACCCTTGTTCTCCCTCTCTCATTTCCTCCTAAATATACTTCTGCCTCCAAGCATATGTCAGAGATTGTAAGAGTATGAGGGAAAACTAAAGATGCTCCTAAAACCTACCCTCACCATTTTTTAGCACCACCTGTACTGTCACTTCAGGTACTATCCTTGGTAATTGTCTGCCCAGCTAGAAAACATTAAGAGTTTTAAAAAGCACAGCAAGGCATTGCTATCGGCTGCGTAGCTGTGGAAGTATGTTGGGCTTATGTTGGAAACATGCCTCGAGTACTAAGACAATCCTTGTCTTGGGGCTGAAAATGTTACCTTGATTGGGACAGCATATATAAGTAAAAATGTTCATTTGGGAAAAATACTAACTACAGCATTTCATCAAGGAGTGAACAAAGTCACCAGTGTTCATCAAGAAATTCATAAAATCTTTTCTGTGATCACAGGTAAAGGGGAGACCTAAACTTCTAGCAGAAGATCGAGACCCAGGACTGTCAGCCTCAAAAATAAATACCATCCCCCACCAACCCACAATTATTACTATGATGCATCAGCCTAATAAAGTTGTCTGAGAAACAGTTTGAATAAAAGCTGACACTGTTTCACTGAAATCAATAACTACAGTGACTTCATAGGAACCAGAGCAGTTTCTCAGTGAGAAGTAGATTTCCATATAAAATCTCTTCCCAGGGCCAAAGGTAAATAAGTAAATGAACTTCACCCAGGCAATGCATGAAATGCCCTTCTGGTATTTCTTTCTACAGAACCAAGACAAGACCTCTTCCATAGAACACTGTGGGACCTTTCAGATCTAAGAGTGAAATTGTCTCCTAAAACATGCTCCTGGAACACAAAGACCCTGTATAGGAATTCTGAGCTTTCCGCAGTGAAATTTCCCAAAATTCTGAATTTGGAACAAAACTGCCAGAATATTTGGGAGGTAAATGGTTATGGAGTCCTTCTAAGACACAAACTCCACATCCAGGAGGGCATAAGCCAGTCGGATGTTCTGGATGCACACTGCAGACAAGAAGTGGATTCCATGCTGCTGCCCAAACACATCCCCATGCCTGTGTTTTTTATAAGCACTACCCTGTAGTCACCTATTATCAGGAAATTTGTTATGAAACAGAGACTCGGATAAACAAAATGTGTCCCTCAGACTGCACTTAGGAGTCTAAATACTTTCACTGAAGTTAAACATATCACCCTTCACTGATACTTTCTTTGGCTTAGCAAAGGTGCCTTATTGTTTGCTGTGGCGACTTTATGAATCTCAGTTTAAGCTGCCTAATTGCTCATGGCCTGTAATACTCATCCTTACATAAGGCTGCATTGCAGGGTTGAGCTTGCAATATCTCCCTTGTACACCTAGTCTAAGCATTTTAATCTTATTTAAAAAATAAGGTATTAAAGCCATGGTTGCAAATATATCTGGCAACATTTAAAATAGGTTGTTGCATGAGAAACTCAAAAACTTACC
Organism: Pachyramphus minor; assembly: GCA_013397135.1. Lineage (NCBI taxonomy): Eukaryota > Metazoa > Chordata > Aves > Passeriformes > Tyrannidae > Pachyramphus > Pachyramphus minor. The sequence continues at coordinate 635,505 of VYXB01002622.1, read as the reverse complement.
TGAGAAATGGAAGTCCACAGACCTTTTTTTTTTAAACACCAAACACAAACACATAACAAAAAGGCTTTTTTTTAAAGAATACATTACAGAATACTGGCATGTTATACAAATGTAATTAACCCATTGAAATTTAAACTAGTTGCAAGTTATGTTCAAGGCACCTTTTTTATAAATAGGTTTTTTTAACGTTCATTCTACATTCACACTAGTTTAACCATGTAAACAAGTCTGTGAAAGCTCAGATTAAGGTCACTTTCAGATCTGTATGCCAAATACTTCAGAAAAATATCATATTAAAGGGAAGATTCAATAAAGTAAGACAGATCCATATGCTGCCCAAACAGTTCAGTAGATGCTATGGGGTAAATTATTAACAAGATGAAACCTAAAAGAGGTTTTCAAAAATTAAAGATAAGTAACATACAATGCATTAACACTGTGTTTATCATTTGAAAGTGTACATAAATGCTGAAAAAATACATATTCCTAGTGCTATCCTATTTTTAAAGAGCAAATCTTTGGAAACAGTATTATCTGAAGTTTAAAAACATACTGAAGCTTTTTTGCCCCATGCTTAATCTTACAATATGCTAGAATGTATTTTCTTCATATGAAAATGTATAAAATTAATCTTACATTATAAACACTACAAACAACTTCCTTGAGGCATCTTCTGGACACAGAATTTCTGTAAAGATTAAAGTATAACAATTCCAGGATAATTATTTTTAAAAATATGTACATTCATTCCAATGTCCTAAACCCAAGAAGAAACCCAAGTAAGCTGTACAAAAGTTGGCCGCTGGTCTTTTTCCAGTTAAGATTATGTCCAGCTTTGCTAATCTTGCTGTATTTCAACATAATTAACATAAGTTTTATTTGCTTTTGTGTAGGAAATTCCCAAACTTTTGCATAAATCCTCTCAGCTTATTTTCATTAGGCTGCAGCGGATGGTAAGCAGTTGAATTGTAGCTGGCCATGTGATTACTCCTGCCATAATTATTTCCTAAGGTCTTGCTTTTGATATCTGATAGATGTGAACTGCTGTTGGCTGCATTTCCTGCAGGTTGGTTAGTATTTTCCATCTTACAGAATGGCTCAAAGCGACTATAAACACGCCTTTCACTCAAACGAGATCTCAACTCCTCTTGGGGTTTTGAACTTGCCAGCTGTGGTGTCACTGAACTTGCTCTTTGAAGAGCAGAAACAGGAGCACTTTCAGCAGCAGTATTTGTGGAGATTTCCTTCATATCTTGATACTGAATCTGTTCTGTGTTAAATCTTGGGGTAGATGCATCTCCTGCAGTTTCGATGAACTTACTTTCCAGGGGGCATAAGAGAGGACATATTTTATTGCTTTCATCAGATGGAGGTTTTTGAGATTTTGGTGACTTTGGAGACTTTGGAGACTTTGTTGGGCTCCCAGTGACATCTTCTTTACTTCTGTTCAAGCTCCCTTGAGAATTTGCTGACGTGTTTCTTTTTCTCCTTGGGGAAGAATCTGTCTTATTTTCAGAAATCTTTGGTTTTTCATTCTCATCTTCGGAAACCAACGTGTCAGAACTACTACACATCCTGTAAAAGGCGGGACCTTTGTTTTTTGACAAGTTTTCCTTCTTGTCTGGTGTGAGATTAAGAAGTGACCGCAATTTCTGGGATCCTTTCTTTAGAAAACTTGGGGAACTCTTACTTTCTTTCTTTGATGTGCAATCCTTACTAGACTCCTCCTTGGTTGCTTCAGTGAGAACCGCCATAGAGATTGCCTTGCTAGCAGCTGGGCTCTTTAGCTCTCCTTTCAGGTTCTTTTCCTCCTGTGGCAAGTGATTGGTCATACTGTGCAAACTTTTAGCACTCTTCAGCATGTCTTCTGGAAGTTTTGGACCAACTGGCTGCTTAAGTCTATGCCTAGTCAATGTGCTGTAAACATAATTGGATGCATGTTTATTGGCACCAGGGTCCAATATGGACTTCGAATTAAACATGGGAAAACTTCTCCTTTTGAGTGCATTTTCATTCTGAAGGTTCTTCAGATTTTCTGAATGTTTGTCTGTACACAGTGTTGTGTACAAATAAAGTGATGAGTCACCAGCTGCATTTGAATTTACAGGAGATTTTGTGTTGTCTGCAATATGAATTCCGTGGTTTTTTGGTGCATCTGGTTTAAGAGGGAAGCTTGTGCTAAGGTCTTCTAAAATATTATCTGTTCCATTTTCCACACTCGGAGCATGATTAGATGTCCCTTTAGGTGTTGCACTTCCCTCTGACCCAATTATAGTTGAATTTGAAGAACTTGCACAGCTGCTTACTTCCTGCTGTTCAGGTAAAGTTGGCTGAAACACCAATGACGATCGCAAGCGAGAATGAGAATACAGCGCATGAGCTTTCATATTTTCAGCTGTGTCATAGCTATCGTATCTGTCACCCACAGCTGACCCATTAGACTCCACAGGATAATCTGTTTGATCGTTCAAATATGACTTTATTCGCCAGTTACGTAGGAATGACTTTGTTGTGTGTTCCAGGGTTGGCATCCTTTGCTGCAGATGGCGGATATGATTATCTGTGCCATTAAAAGACCTCCGCACAATTGAATTTCTTTCTGCAAGATTTACTTTTGGTCGTGAAAACTGATCAGCAAAACTTTGCTGGGGTATATTGTAGTTATTTGCATATCCTCCTCGTAATGAAGAAACAATACTAAGGCTATCAGATGGCATTTTCCAAGTATTTGATGGATTGCTGGCTCTGTTAATAGCTCTGTTGAGCAACAGGTAAGGTGTTCTTTCTGGCTTTTCCCCAGCATAACTATGTCTCTTCCAGTGCTCATTTTTTTCGCTAGGTTGATACTGCTGGATTGGATTTTGCATATTAAAACCTGGATGAAATGGTTGCTTATTATAGACTTGATTTCTCAAGCCATACTTATCTATTTCATTTACTGCATATCTTCCACGAGTTTTCCAACAAATAGGATCTATCTTGTGAACCTTGTCTTGCCTACCAAAAAGGTTTCTTTGGCTAGAAACTGAAGCCAAAGAAGACACTGAGTGTTGATATGTATCATTATCCCAGAGTGTCCTGTGACTGTTTACCCGCACTAGTTCTGGAGCAAACGAGCTAGGAACAGAAGAACGGGCATACAGTGTCCTGAACTCTTCATCAAAGGATTCAACGAGCTGTCCTGTGATAACTTGAACCATACTGAGGTTGGTTTTTTCAAATGACCACATAAAGCTGAAAGAGGAACAAACGACCATTAGAGACAGTTCTTTTGAGATAAAGTATTACACTAGTGCTTCTTGCTATGGAAACTTTTGCACACACCTGGGGTTTGTAAAAATACCTTCTAAATAAATAAAAAAATAAATTTTGGGAATGATTCATGTAATTTAGACTCAGAAGCTCTAATCTAATACCAATAAAACTCAGCTGGAAACTTTCCACTGCTTTCAGAGGGAGCAGGAATGAGTCTATAACTACCCTTATAACTGCCCTTATAAAAAGTATTCTAAGAAAGTATTCACAAATGTAGAACGGGCAAGTACAAATATCTAATGGAAAAAATCACCTCTACAAAGACTAAGGCAGGATTAACTATACCACTGTATTTAGTCTTCAGTCAGAGAATGTTACTCTGTAGTTACGTTGTGAAAAAAAAAAGATTTGAAATAATATACAGGACTGCTTCAGCAGTTTTGAATGTACTTCATTCTAAACATAGTTTCAAAAAGATGACACTCAGAATCATTAAAAAGTCTACATTTTCTACAATGCACATTGGATTGGATATTAACATTTCTTTTAATGCAACAATAATGCTTTGATGAAGCAAATTTTCCTCTGTTATAAAAGACTGAACACATGCTCAAAGCTGAGTAGCTGTAAGTACTTTACAGCTACAAAATGAGACAAATTAATATGTACATGAAGGATGTTGCAACAAAACTAATATCATGGTAAACCATGCAATTTCTAGATTACAACACAGAAAAGAACCTGTTTTTAAATCCTATTTTAATGAAAAAAAGCTAAAAAAAAATCAATGGACTTATTTTATTTGCACTTTTTATCTGAATACTAGAAAATAGGTTTGTTGTACTGACAAAAATAGCCTGCTGATTTAATTTTTTTGGCTATTTTTGTATTTTTCAGGAAGTAATAGCGTGTTGAGATTAAATGATATCATGCTACCTAAGTTTTTTTCTACTGATTTTCACAATTAAGAATAATACATAATCTTTGAGAAAAACCCCTAAACTTTAAATTGGCTTCAGAGTGACAGTTCAGAAAGACTCATCTCTCTTGTTATAAACCACTATATTATTTTACAAAGCAAGCTTAATTTCTATGGAATTTGATGATTCCAGCCCCTGTGATGCAAGGGCTTAAAGCAGTGCTGTTTTCCTAAATGAAATGAGAAGAACTATTGGATTCTCACAGACCTTAACACTGTTGTGTAGATGTCAAGACTCTCCCCGCGCTGCCTTACGCTGATTAATTTATGAACTTGTCACTTACCCCTCTACCATTTATACCTGTCAGTCTGAATTTGGGGCTGTCCGAAACTCGGAGGAAATAAAAAGTCAGATTTTCAAAAGCTTACAGTGGTGGAAATCTATGAAAGGCAGTGGCTGTGGATCTGGACCCAGACACTGTGCTGGCAAAAACCAATTCAATAGGCCAAAGGAGAAAAGTGTAGCATGAAAAGAAGGAAAATCTTTAATAATGTGTGAGTTAAAACTGTCCCCGCTTTAACTTAGTTTTTTTCCACCTCTGCAAAGCTGTAAATTCTCCCAGCCCATGCTTTGCATACATACATTGGAGAAACTCATTCAAACACAACGAGAGACCTGGGCAATTCTGAATTTGACCACCATTGAGTACCATACAGTCTACATTGTTAACTTCAGAAGATTATTATGTGGAGGAACTACCCAAGATTGCTTAATAAGAACAATTCAGGCAATATAAGACAAATCAGAATTTTTCTCCCTTTTCAGCAACTCTTCAGGTTTGGCAAAACCTACATCCCTTATTTCTTATTTGTGAAAAACAAAGAGAGGATCTGTTAGGCTAGTTAGCAATAAGTATCTTTGATAACCTGTTAAATTACAGAAAAGATAATCAAATTAAATCATGTGCTTCCCTGCAAGAATTTTTACAAATAGGAAAAAGACCAAATATGCTATAGCAGTAGTATTGAGATGACAGGTTTGCTATGGGCACTTCAGTGATTGATCTTACCTGTAGGAACCATATACGACTTTCTTACAGTCAACAAGAATAAATTTTTGTTCCATTTTTCCATGGAATTTTGCTCCTGTTTTAGAATAATAATCTTGTCCTTTCACTGTCCGTACCCTCATGTTCTGAAAAAGACAATCAAAATACTTTACTTGGTCTACTATAGTCCATATTAGCATCTAGGGGGTTAAAATTCAGAGGAACAGTAGGAGAAAAATTACATTATTGCATATTAATAAACTCTGCAGGGAAGTAAACTCTGATCCAACTTGCTGCCTAGGGACTCAAAATGGCAAGTTACTGCTTTGTCTTCAAGACTGATGAGATTCCATATGCCACAGAAAAGTAAATTCCACTTTTTCATACCCACTACTTCCAGAAGTGAGGTTCTGGCACAAGAAGTGTTCAAAAAGAGAAAGAGGTTTTGTACTGTAAGAAAAATTCTTTCCATCATCTGCTGCACATATTTATAAGATTTCCAAGTATCTCAGCTAATCACAGACAACACCTAAAGAGCCAGGGTTACTTTTAGTTTAATTGAACAAGGCTGCTGTATCTACGAACACATATACCCCACTCTGAGAAGGAGGGCACCTGGTGTCAGAATCCCTTGAAGTTTTACCAGCACTAAGGTTCCATATCTAAATTCAGAGATGCTAACACAACATGCATAGGTAGCATGAACTCTATGCAGCAGTTAATTTTGAATCCTATTAAGCTTTATGTTTTACTCATGTGAACTTAGTAAGTGGCACTTTGACAATTTTCTACTTTATGTCAAAAATGAGGTTAATTTTTATCCCAGGCTATTGATGAAACTGATTCAACCAAGTCAGTGTATTCTTTTTTTTTTCCTCTCTCTCCTGTCACTTGTTTCTTTAAGCCCACAGAAATACAAAAACTGAAAGAAGTGTTACTATACCTTAGGGACTGTACTAATAATAACTTTCAAAAAATTCTCATGGAGATGTAGAAAAAAAAGAAATTTTTACATAAAGGTGCTTACTTATAGAAAAACTAAAACTTATATTCAATGCAAACCAACCTACAGCATCTATCTCATGTGGCTGTGAGACACAAAATGCTTCACAAGACATAAAACCAGCTTGGAACACAGCTGTGAATGATCACAATATTTACTGTAGTTTCTAGCCTTGCAATATTTTTTTCTAGCAATCCTCATTTGTGGCAATTTACAAGTACTCCAGTGGGAGTGAAATCCATAGTTTAGCATTGGCAGTAAGAAAACAGAATCTATACAATTATTACATAGTCTGTATATATGGAAATGGTGGAATGTAAGACTGATGAATACGGAGGAATGTCTTGCTTCACAGGACTGCTACAAGGATAGGTTGCAAATCACAGCAGACATGCTCTGTAAAGGTCAGGTATAGGTGAATTAGGGCTGTTAATGAAGCAAATGGAAAACATTGTGTACATGGTAAATTCAGCAAAATCAAGAGGATGAAGTAAACAGAATAGGATAGGACAGGATAGGACTATTTCAGACAGAAAGGGTCTTCAATGATCATCTAGTCCAACTGCCTGACAAATTCGGGGCTGCCCAAAAGTTAAAGCAAATTAATAAGGGCATTGTCCAAATGTCTCTTAAACACTGACAGGCTTGGAGCATTGACCACCTCTCTAGGAAGCCTGTTCCACTGTTTGACAACTTTCTCCTTAAAGAAATGCTTCCTGATGTCCAGTCTAATCTTTCTGTGGTGCAGCTTTGAACAATCCCACATGTTCTGTCACTGGATACCAGGAGGAAGAAACTAGCATCTCCTTCTCCACTTCCCATCCTCAGGAAGCTGCAGAGATGTTTCAACTTACAAGAGCATTTAAGATTCCAGTCTACAAAAAATGAGTGAGATTGCAATACAGTTACATAAGCCTTCATTGCCTATGGGAGCACTTGTACATTTACCTGAAACATACGAAGTTCTAGTAGATAAAGGTTGTAGGACTTTTAAGAGTAAGGTCTACTACAATCCAATGAACTTAATCTTTCCAAACAGAAAATTCAAAAAATTAGGAGAAAGCACATCTCCAGATAACACATACTTTCTAAGTCAGTATATATTTCAGTGTTGGTATCTTATGGTTTAACTCAGGCTATGCAAGTTCTTTAAATTTCATTCACCATTTGTTGAGCTTTTACTTAGCATTTTTGTCAAGCTGTGTTTGAACACAAGTATAACTCAGTTAAAATGTACAAAGACAGCATTTAAGAATTACTTTTTTTTGTGAATTAAATGTCTTGCAATTGTGCTAAAAGCAAAGTTTATCTGTTGATTAGATAAATTAACCAAGTACTATGTAGGAGTGTTGTAAAATTTTAAAAGGTAAAAATTTTAAAAGTGAGAATACAGGTGGTGAATGCCTAGGCCTATTTTCAGAAACAGCTACAAAATAAGTAACAACTCAATTTGCATTACTGAATGGGAGGTTAACATAAGTTTGCATCTCTACCTGCAAGTCACTTCTGACAATCTAGCATTGTGTCTTTCAAGCTTTCTGCAATCCAATTAGAAGTTTTCTTATCCATGAAAGTCAATTTTCCCGCTTTACCAAAGTGTTTTTGTTGAACTTTGAATAAGACAAGACCACTGAAGAAAATTGTTTTTTTCTCCAGCAGTGATTCAAGCTTTAACTAATTAAATAAAAAACTTTTATTTGAAAAATAAATACTGTGGAAAAAGTAATTCCTGAAAAAGAAGATAAGAAAACACTGGAATTTACTCATTCTAAAGATAATCATAATAGTAATGCCTTATTTACTATAAAATAATTTCATTAGTTAGTAATGAAATTTGCAATTCTATATCCCACATAACTGTATGTGTATGTCAGATTTATATTTAATTATATTGAATCATATTTATAACATTATAGTTTGAAAAGGTAACTAGAGAGTCAGCTTATACGTTTTCAAATAACCATAACAAGTAACATTGGCCTAAAGACGTGTCAGCTGAACACATCAAATCTTACTGAGATAAGGTCTGATCAGTATTGGACAGGATACCACTTGGGAATCTGGAATGCTGGAGGCACAACCAAGGCTAATGGCTTGCAAATGACTGTACTATATATATAAAAAAAAAGGTTTTATCTTAGGTACTCATAAATTGAAATATAATTTCAAGTAAGCATATCTAAAAAAGGAGTAAAATTTAATTATTTTTTTTTTTTAATTGTAGTCACTGCTTTCTCTGTTCTCCTTTTTGCTTTCCTTCTCTTCAGTATTTTTCCTCCTGCAGCTTTTCTATCCTTATTTCTCTATTCTGCACTCTTTTTCTCCCTTGGTAGGTATCAGATGAGGACATAACATGTGGCAGAGATGATGCTCACCTTCCTCACATAAGGCTTCCTTTTCCTCCACAGTTCATCTGGCATTCTTCACCAGCTTCAAACCCTCTAATTATGTGCCAGGATTGTATACTTTGAATAATCACACAAAATAAGGACCATGTTTGAAAATATATTGTTACAATGCATTCCACTTGGGATCAGAAGCAGTAAACATACACATATTGAATTACAAGCCCCATTTGGTATGAAATGCTGGGCTTCACCTTCCTATCTGGTTTCATCTTCAGGCTATAGGACTCTCCTGCTTACTGCAGTGTGTCACTCACCACTGCATAATTGTGGGTAAAGTAGTAATTTATTTATGAATGGAGGTTTTTGAAGCCAAACAGAGGATCTTCTCTCTCATCCAAAAGGAGGTTGTAGGACACTCCGGAATATTTAAAACATCCAGTGGCTGCAGTTTCAGGACAGCCATCACGTCTATCCAGTTAAATGACACCCAAACGATGAACAGGAAACAAGCTCTAACCTCTTTTTATGCACAATTGTACACTATCATCTCAGAGAGAGCCACATAACCCCCATTATACATCTATTTTCATCAGTAAAATCTCTCCAATATGATAAATAAGTACAGGGAATATAGTGGTCTTAAAATTCCATTTCAGCACTTTTTATATGTAGACACTGTTTTTGTCAGTGTTCAATTACTCACCCTGTACTTGCTGTCAAGAATATGCACAAAAAAGAAAATGGATGTCTACCTAATATTTAGCTAACTGTTTTAAAGGAAAAATAGTCAACTTTCTCATATTGTTCCTCATTACTAATATTATTTATTATCCTGGGCCTCTCTTCTCTAAGATATAATAGGTCACAGAATCACTGAATACCTCAAGAATCATCTGATCCAACCTTTCTTGGCAAAAGCACAAGTTTGGACAAGATGGCCCAACACCTGTCCAGCTGAATCTTAGAAGTGTCCAGCTGAGGAATCCACCACTACCCTGAGGAGATTATTTCAATAGCTGACCATTCTCATTGTGACAAAATTTTCTCTTGTGTTCAACTGGAATCTCTCCAGGAGTAACTTGTTCCCAATACCTCTCATATTTTCCATGTGACTCCTTGTAAAAAAGGAGTCTCCATCCTCTTTGTAGCTACCCTTTCCATACTGGCAAATGGTGATAAGGTCTCCCCTTCTCTTCTTAAAGCTTAATTCTCTCAGTCTTTCTTCATATGGCAGCTTCCCAGCCTTTGGCTCATCTTTGTGGCCCTTCTCTGGACCCTCTCCACCCTGTCCACATCATTTTAAGTAGTGGGGACCAAAACTGAACACAGTATTCCAAGTGTGGCCTGACAGCTGTGGGGTAGAGTGAGATACTGAGTTCTTTATCCCTGCTGGTGATGTGCTCCTTGATGCAGCCCTGAATTCCATTGGATTTCTTTGCTGGAGCAGCACACTGCTCGCTCACATTAAGCTTGTTGTCCATGAACCCCAAGTCCCTTTCCACAGAGCCACTCTCCAGCTGGGTCTATCCCAGCCCATGCAGCACTCCTTGATTATGTTCTCCCAGATGCAAGACCTCACACTCAGCCATGTCAAACTCATAAGGTTCTTGTTAGCCCACCCTTAAAGCTAATCCAGGTCCTCCTGCAGGGTGGATCTCCCTTCTGAAGTGTCCACTTATCCACTCAGTTTGGAATCACTAGCAAACTTCGTCAGTACATACTAAATCCCATCTTCCAGACCACTTATGAGGATATTAAACAGCATTGGGCCCAGTATTGATCCCCGGGGGACTCCATTTGTGACAGATTGACAGTTTAAAAAGGAGCTATTAGCCATATAATATATATATATAGTACAAATGCTAAGTAGTTTTCTTCTGTTTTGACTTTGAATCTGATTCAATAACCACTCAAGACTTGACTTGAGTCTGGCCCTAGCCACAGAAGTTTGCTCACAGATACAACATCATGCTGTGCATGACTATTCAATAACCAAATGTAACTTAGGTGTGGAAGTACTGGAAAATTTTTGATGATTTTGATAACACTGGTGAGAAAAAGCAGGCTATAAGCAGGTCTCAAGAGCAGCTCCCACTATGCATTTAAACTTACATATCTGTAAGTAGACTTCACAAAAGGAAAGTAAAATCAATTCATTAGTGGTTGTATTTTCTCTTTCCTGCAATTCATTAAAAATACTGAGAGGAGTATCAGAAGATAAACAGTTCCTGCCGAATCGCTTTCAATACTCTCCTGTAGCAAAATGATTTTTTAATATTGACAGAGGAGTAAAAATAGGTTTCTGGAGAGCACAGAACCTCTGCCACATCTCACTTCATATCAAATACAACACAAAGATCTGTGTCAGATCTTTGTCGGGAGCTAGGCTGACTTCTTGTTGTCGGCAACACCACTGCCTACAACATTGGTTTTTCATCTCTAATCCAAAATACATTGATCATTCTGATGGCTCTGGGGATTGTTGTCTTGCAGCACAAATCTGTTTCACAGTTTGCTGCAGCACCTGTCAGTAGCAGAAAAAAAAAAACCACCAAACTCAAAAAATTCAGTTATTAGTTTCTGAAAAATCACCTGAAAAGAAGTCTGAACCTGCAATTACTCTTCATCTTTGATGCAAAGGAATTGCTGACCAAACAAGTCAGAGCAGTGACAAAGTTAATCAAAAGAATATTAGGTAGAGGAAAAAGAAAAAAAAAAAGCAGTAATTACTAAGGATAAATATAGTACAGTCAGGAAACAAATGAAACCAGGGAAAGAGAAATGAGAAAGTATAGGAAAATAATTATTTATCTGAGTTGCGTTCCACTGGTGATGTTAAGGCAAACATTAAGTAAACAACCCATAAGACAACATGCTGTAGGAAAGACTAAAAAAGCTCCTAGTAAACTGCTGATTTCATATTCTCCTATACGGAATTCACAAAATAATTATAAAAAACATAGTCTATCAATTTCTTCAATATATATTTGAATAAAGAGGGAAACATGCCCTGATATGAAGTCAGACTACAGAGGAGAAAAACTGGCTGAGTAGACATTTAATGCAGAATTATGAACAAAATTCTCTCTTTTTTTTTTTCATACAGAAGACTACTTAATTGTAAATCTGAATTAAAAAAATACATTTTTGCTTATCACTGCATCTCATTTTTTTCCTGAAAACTCATAATGAGTGTATAGCCTAACAAGCATCAACCATACTTTGACAAGATTGAACCAAATCATGCTAGAGAATAATAAGACTGATGCTGCTAGTGCTACATCTCAGGAAAACAAATAGATCCATACAACTCTGTCCTCTTCTTGCCTTCTCTGAAGAAAAGGGGAAGACTAAAAGCCAAGAGTACAAAACGTTGAAGATATTTATTTTTTTTTCTGAACCTTTTTTTACTGAACCTTGAGGTGATGGGAAAAAGGGAAAGGGAGAAGTACTGACTGTTCTTTATAATCACCTTCAGTTTCTCTTTATCCTCTAAAAAGGTGTAGCAGTTACTGCAGGAGTAGTAAGCTGCTACTCTCAGAGCAACAGTCACTGGGAGTAGCACTTGGATGAGAAGGCCATTAATTTGAACAGCTTTATTACAAGCTAAACTGGAAATGCAGCACACAACAGGATTACTGCTTAGCTCTTTGGCATATATTTTTTATTTTCTGATAAAACTCAAAGCATTCTAAGTAAACCTTACAGTGTGAAGATGTATTTTATTTCTCCCACTATTACAAAACAGAAACATATAAAACATGTCACTGAAGAGGCCACGTCCAAACCTCTCGATTCCAGACTAATCCATATAAAATACACTCTAATTGTGTATATTAATTCTTTCAACCACAACATAAATAACTATAGGTCTACAAAACTGTATTAAAAAGACAACCTCAAATCCACTCAAAAGAAGTTAAACTTTTAAAAAAGCTGTAGATAAAAATTCATGGAATTAATTTGAAAATGCATACTATGGCATTTTTGAGATAACACTTGAAATGCATGCTTGTAATTTCTTTTGTTTTGGAAGGACAAAATCTAGTCCATATATAGACATAGACCATACTTTGCAACCTCTACAGCATAATTAACCCAAGTAACCAGCAAATGGTGCTATCTCAAGTTCCAGAGTATGTAAATATTGCCAAATACTGACTTCATAAGGCAATCATGACTACTGTTTATGGAACGACAACGTGGTTTTGGTGTTTCTTTCCAGCAGTTCCTACAGCTCTGTACATTAGGCCACCAGAGAGCAATCCCACAAGTCATACACAAGACACAAGGACCGTTTTTCTGAGTGGGAATACTTTTAAGGACTTAAGTCAACACTTCAGAGTAAAAATTGGTATAAAATACAGGTTTGCTCCCTACTAAAAAGTCCTCTTTATCCTCAAAAATACACCACAAGTCTATCTGATTTTTGGACTGGGTTCTTAAAATAGCTGCTGCTAAGAAGAGCCTTCATAATATTTTTGCCTGGTATGAATATGGCTTAACTAATTACAGAAGCAAGGAAATGCAAATGGAACTATACAGATGTTCAGCCAAGGCAGTGTTCAGAGCTTTGCAAAGAGACTGACAACACCCTTGGAACTTCTTCAGTATTATTGTCAGTAGAGTAAATCTAGAAGTATTTATAAAGCATTTACATCAGTTCAGTGCAGCTCATGGTTTGTATTCTAATCCCTGTTAAATATTAGGGCAGTGCAGGACATCTTATGAAAAATGTAAATGCCAGTCACATTGTTATCTCTCTTAGAGGATAAAATTACGTATTTAAAGTCTAGAACTAATACTCTACTCACAGATATGATAATACGGATTTTCAGGAAAACACTAATAAAATAGAATCTTGGGTCTCTTAAAGTATTTTAATGCATAACCTTAAAGAAAAAGATCATAAAATGAAGTATGCAATTTAATAATTTATATAAGTTTTTTGACTTTATTTTCAGGCAACTTTATGAGAAAGAAAAAAAGGCTTAGTTTTTCAAACATGCAGTATTTCTAAATACACAATAATGGAAAATTATTTTATAAATAATATGAAAAAAATGCTTTCTAAAGAAAAAATATCAGTAGAGAAAGTTCTGCTGAGAGTTTACCTATTTATATCTGATTGTTAATTTGAAAAATTAGTATTTGATAATCACTTTTTCAAAATAGTCACTTTTCAGTGGGCTGTGGAGGAATAAAGTGAATGTTCATGCACAGGAAGACAGGAAGCCTTACCCTGAGCCTCTGAACTTGACAGCCTTGTTTCTCTGTCATCTTCAGAAAGTGACTGAAGTTCGACTCATCAAGCAGAAGATACACTGCAATCCCTCTAGCAGATGCCTCCACAATTTCTCTAAAAATATCCACATCTGTAAACATATCCATAACAATGGCAATGACCTGAATAAAACAGAAAATACACAAATTATTGTATTGTATAAACACATATATAAAACTCTTCACTGAAGCTTGCAGTGAGAAGCTGACACACTAATATTTTTTACACATTAAAAAGTTCTATTTTCCATGTGGTACCACTTAACACGGAATTATTTTCAAAACCTTGGGATCTTTTTTTTGAGAAGTCAAGTGACTCCTTGTGTGACATTTGTCACAAGCACTAAAGTCTTGGTTTTGGTTGGAATTGAGTTAATTTTGTTTTGGTACAGCTGGTACAGTATTTTGTTTTGGATTTAGTATGAGAATAATGTCAATAATAAACTGATACTTTGGTTGTTGCTAAGTAGGGCTTACCCAAGTGAAGGACTTCTCAGTTTTACGTGCTCTGCCAGTGCACAGGAAGCCAGGAGGGCACACAGCCAGGACAGCCGACCCAAACTGGACAAAGGGATATTCCATACCACAGAGTGTCATGGTCAGCATATAAACACAAGGGAGCTGGGTGTGAGGGGATGATCACTGCTCAGGGACTGGCTGGGCATTGGTCAGCGAGTGGCAAATAGTTGTAATGTGCATCACTTGTTTTCTTTCTCTCTCTCCATTTAAGTACAATTATTGTTATAATTATCAATAGTATCTTTATATTACTATTACTATATTTTACTTTGCTTTGAGTATAAAACTGTTCTTATCTCCACACACCTAAAGAAGGTTTTACTTCTTTCCAATTCTCTCCTCCATCCCACTGAGGGGATGAGTGAGCAAGTGGTTGTGAAGACCCCCCCAGCTGCTGGCTGGGGTTAAATCATGATGAGGGTGTGTGCAACAATTGGTTATATGAGGAAAAGGAAACCTAGTGGAAGAGAAAGGAATCGAAAAACAGCAACACAAAACCTAAACCATCAAAATATAACTGCAGTGTGGATAAAAGAAAATTCAGATAAAGTTTTTGTGTAAGGGACTTCTTAATCTTTCATAATTTTCTCTAAAGCTAATAGCTCAAGAGCCCGAAGTATCCAGTAAGCAGACACTGAAGAGCTGGAGGAGTTGAGGACTCAGGGTTGGAACTGATTCAGCACTCTTACTGGGAGGAAAGTTCCTCAGCTGGTGAAGAGCTTGGTTCAAGAAGATCAGAGTGCTGAATGCCAGCTACTGACGTCCTTCAATCCATAGGGATAAAGTATGTCAGATTGGGAAAAGTAATGGTATTTTTGAGATACATATGAAGATTGTACTGTTGACATATGATTAGCAATTCAAAAAGAACTAGTGTTGAAACATTAAAGGAAATAACAGAGGAAGAACAGCTGTCTGTGTAGCTTTTAAAGATAGTATTTTTATCTGCTAGAGTCTTCATGAAAAGTTCCAATGAGATGTCTTAGGTACAAAGTCAAACCAATTAAAATCTTTCACAGGTATCAAAGCAGGTTCTACTATTTTCATTAACCTTTAAATTACCCGTATCTCAACTTTAATGCTGCACTCATTTTATTCTGAAACTGAAACATTTACCTCATTCACAAGATTTGGTAAATGCTGTTGCACACACCCAGGTAAAAGTCGTGTCTGGTCACTTGTATGAATTACCTTTTTGAATCCTATCTGCCTAGAACTGAAAGTTTCACTTATGCCAAACATGTATTTAAAACACTAGAAATATTATTGAGATCTGAGTTACATAAAATAAAAGGAAAATAACAATGCCATTAGAAAAGGTAAAAAGACAGCTCCTGAAGCAGTAAAAAGGAAAGAACTTGGCCTTATCATAACATGTCACCTGGCAATAAACAGACTCTTTACAAATCCATCAGTCAGAGAGGAGATTAATAGCATGAAAGAATTCAATTCTTTCAAAAATCTTACGTAATATGACCACATCATACCAATATTTTGAAAAGAAAACCTAAACGTGTTTTTTAACAGTACAGAATATATTTCTTTATCTAAACACTGAAAAGCACAAAAGTTTATCTTGACTCTAAGGACGCCATCACTTTCAGACTGCACCTTCTGCTTGGTCTTGTTTCTGAGACACACAATATTAAACTGAACATGGCAGCCCTATTTATTCATTTGTCTTGTTTCACGTGTGTCTGAAAAGAAAAATGCCAACGCAGATCAGTGTGGTATGTAAAAAACCCCAAAAAATAAAGTCTGTTTTTAAATAGTGTCTATCTCATCACCTGTGTTGCCCTCCCTTGGAACTCCCTAATTTCTTCCTAACCTTTCCTTTTCCTCAGATTTTCAGGAAAAGGGTGCTCATTACTTTCTGGATCAACCTAAATGTAAGAGAAAAATCCTGAATGGATTCTGATATGAATACATGAAATATTCAAAATCCACAGTATAGCCTTCAGAAATCATTCTAACACTTTCTATGGCAGATATCTAAGATACTCATATGCTTGCAGCATTTGTGGATGTGCAAAGACTGTTAAACTGGAATGTGCAGAAAACCCCCCCCACAAGAATTAGTAGTAAAAACTAAAACCCAACCCTGACTAGAATGGCCACATTTAGCTTTATGAAAAGGGAAGGAGAGAAATAAATACATAAGCAAACAGGTCAGGAAGTTGGTGGTACGAGAGGGATGCATGTGCACTACTGTGCAGATATTTCATAACTTGGGAATGAACAGGGGAATGCTCTTTATCTTCACTAGTAGAATTGTTCTTAAACCATTCAGCTTATTAAATTTGGAGTTATTCTGCAAAGCATCGAGTAGTCTTGCAAGAAAATGTAGATTTCACTACGAGAGTTGGACTATTTTGCATCCTGAAGCTTGTGCTAGCTGTAAAGTGCTTAGCAGAATTTAAATACACACACACAGTTGTGATCTGACAGTCACCTGGGCATCCATTTGTGCATTCCCAGCGAACCAGGGAATGACTGCAAACCAGAGATGACTCTTGTTGAATATCCTCATTAGCCTGCCCACTTACTCTTAGTAAATTACTGAATTAATCTATTCAACACAAACAATCAGGCTCAAGTGCTGGAGGACAGTGCCAAATGCGAACAATGGATATGATAAACATATGATACTTATGATATGTAAAAAGTCATTTACGGTGATAAGGTCATTTCTGTATACTGATTTCTAGAAACCAAATGAGCTGCTTGACCATAAACTATGGATTTTGGTTCACAAAGAGCGTATTCCATAAATGTCATAGAATATTCTGACCTTTAAATGTATTAAATTTCCTTTTTTTGGTATATTTTAATTCGGGGTGTGGGTGCACATTTCCCCATATGTTTGCAGCAGAAGGAAGTATTGTACTTGGGAAAATATAATATTCAGGGTCCCAAATTCTGATTAATTAAAGAAACCAAGATTAGGAAGTCACTTCAGAAGAGGTATTCTACAATGTATACCTACTTAATTAATGCTCTAACAACAGCTGCAGGATTACTTGCTGCATCACTTTAGAAGAAAAGATTTTGCTACTTTGTTTTTAGATTTGCTTTTGCAATTTTAGAGCTACTTTCCACCCTGGTACTTCTAAGAGGAAGCCACTGAACAGTGAATTCCAGCAAGGAAGAAAAACTGATACAATTCAAATTGCATAAAATAGGTCAGCAAATTCCCTATTCCACAAGTTCTGTTTCTTTTGGGCATATCAACCCTATCCCGTGTCAAGAAAATCTTGCCAGTACAGAATGGTCCAGTGTCCTACAGTAGCCTTCCTTATAAACTGCCATTTTCTATCCAAAGCAGATTTTTTTTACCAAAACACAGAGGTCTTTTCAAAAGCAACCACTCATGCTTTGGTAGCAGATAAATTGGACATCCAACCATTCTAGTAACAGTGGCTGGGGACAGCAGTTTTCTGATGAAAGCAACAGAATTCTGGGAGAACTTTCCCAACCTTGACAAACTGACTATCACCTTGATCAAAAATGACCCTCGTTTAGGAATAATTAAACATTTTACACTTTCAGGGAGGAGAAAACAATTGATGGAGAGGACACCTGCTATGCATAATATTACATAACACTGGAACTATGACTGGCAAGAGGGAACTACCACCACCTGGATCATTATTAGATACAAGAGCACATTTCAGTGATGAACTAAAAGTGAAGACAGTGCAGAAAAGAGGTTTTTATGCTAGTTTTCTTCTCCCAAAATGAAATTTAAATAATCTTTGTAACTACTACTATTTTCATCTTATCTACCAACTCTTTTTTTTTTTTTTTAAAGTGATGAATGTTTTTTAAGATTAAAATTTGGTTTCAATAATGACCTTAAAGAAGAAGAAATATTAGAAAGAAATTCTTTACAGAGAGAGTGGTCAGGCGTTGGAATGGCCTGTCCAGGGAGGTGGTGGATTCACCGTCCCTGGAGGTTTTTAAACTGAGATTGGACATGGCACTTAGTGCCATGATCTAGTAAACGGACCAAGGGTTGGACTTGATGATCTCTGAGGTCTTTTCTAACCCAATCGATTCTATGATTCTAAGAAAATCTACTGAAGTCAATAAGCATAAAATTACTTCTAATAAAGTTGGCAATTTGTTCAACTTAAATGAAGGCAGCAGTAGATCCTTATGCTATTATTTTTACTACTATCCTGTCAGTTAAGATTATGATTTGCAATAGAAAAGTAAAGCTTCACACACTACTTTAGCACTTTAAAAACATTTAAGTATAGGCAGGAAAGTATAATTTTGTTGAACAGTACAATTTTTATGCACATATTCTAAAATATATTTTTTGGTAATCTGATTTACTTAATTTGTACCTTAGAGAGGAAAACACCATTTAAAAACTCATTATCTCTTACATATCAGATCAATCTAACATGAAGCTCTTTTCAGTCTTTAAAAGTTTTTAATAATCTTCAGTTTTGGGAAATTACTCATTCATACACAAAACACTACTGAAAAGGTTCATGAAAGACACAGACATACTTGTTTTGAAGGTTAAAACAAACAGTTATAGATCAAATATTCTGCAAAGTCATGCTTGTTCTTTCAAATTGGGAGAATAATGGAATCAGGAGAATAAGTACATGGAAACATGGCAACACACTGGACATTATGACACTGTAAATGGAGGCTGATGCTGAATTTTGTTGCACCTATCATTTTACAGGGTCAGCTTTTGCTAGTTTGGGCCCATTCATTTGCATTACATTTGCTTAAACAATTCTCACCTTCAGAAACTAACTCTATTCAAAAGCTTATCTGGAAAGCAGCTGCCAATCCCAACAGTTGCACCTATAACTAAACACCTCCTGAGCATGTCCAAGGGAGGGCCAACAAGATGTTCAGGGCTGGAGCACTTGCCCTGTGAAGAGTAAATGTAGGAGCTGGATTTGTTCAGTCTGGAGCAAAGGTGGCTTCAGGGAATCTTGCAGCAGTTCCTGGTGCTTTTACCTTAGGGAAGTTCTCAAGGAGACATAGTCAGGTTCTTCACAGTGGTAGCAGGACAAAAGACAATGGTCAAACCAAACCAAGAACAGTTCTGACTGGATACAGGGAAAACCCCTTATTCCCACAAAGACAGCCCAGCAGTAGAGCAGGTTGCCCAGATCAGTTGTACAATATCCATCCTTGGAGGTTTCCAAGACTCAACTGGATAAAGCCCTGAGCAAACTGGTCAGATACTATCACTAGCCACGCTTTACGCAGGAGGTTGGACTGGATAACTCCAGAGGTCTCTTCCAACTGACCAAATCTGCAAGTCAATGATTCAGAGATCTTCACTCCCATCATTGCCACAATGCAAGCAAATTTTGCCATGTTTGGTTATTGTTATAAACTATGCTATGAGGCTTAAAGAAGACAAACAGACTATAATTAAAGAACACTGAGAAACAAAGGAATTTTTCTGCTTTACTTCTCCCACTTTTAGTAAGAAAAAAATCAATGGATTTTTATCTTTATAGCAGTTTTAGGACATCAAAATTAACCTTTTAATGGGTGTGTACTGAAATTTAGGCATAGATGTAATGAAAGGCCTTTACTTCTAGGGCTCAGTAAGTCTAGTTTGTGAACTACTGACAGTTTCATTGTCTCAGTATTACCACTCCTTTCACTAGCACTGATTATAATTCTTTAAAATATTCATTAGAGCATGTCCCATTTAACAACTCCTTTGCTATACACAGTAAAAATACAGAAATACTCTAATGAAACTGCTTCCTTAAGGCCAGGTTTTACTAGAGAAACCAATACCAATAACCTAGCAAGGAATAACGCTAAAAACCTACCCTACACTGCAAGAGTATTGTTTTCTTCTAGTCTACACGAGGCTTACTTTGGGCATGATACGACAAAAATCCATATTGCTGTGCAGTGCTTTTGAATGCCACCACCCTTTCTCCCCCCAAGGCCAAAGAATTGCATCTCAGACAGAAATTTAATTCTATTTTCATTGACCTTTCCTCTGGTACTCCAGGCAAATCTCTTTTCACAGAACTGTTTTGGGAAGAATCTCCCTGTGGCACAGGCTCAGTGCTATCCGAATCCGGCCTTTCTCAGAGAGCAGGAAATTGCTGGTACTTTCAACAGAGCAGAAAGAAGACAGGGTACTGCCTACCTTGCTATTAGAAACAGGAGGCCAGAAGCAAATTGACTGGGTGGGTTTCAGGCACCATAAAAGAAGCAGAGACAAATTTTGTGATCAGTGCAGACAACCTTCTCACTAGTAAGCTATATAATATGTCCCACAAGTTCTTGTGTGTTTTTTAACTATGTTATGCTGGTTTTTATGGTTGAAGATCTAGATCCAGTTTATGCTTGCTGCAATTCATATTAGCAGAATTCTAATAAATCTTTTGTTATCCTTACTTTCTGGCATGCAGAGTGCTTCTAAGAGGAATGTTCATTAATTTTGTATTAGTTTTGAAAATTGAAGACAGCCCTGAAATGTTTTGCACAACACATCCTTCCAGTGCAATACATACTTTGAAACCATTGTGAGTTGTACCTGAGTATCTCAGGTCACCTTTGTGCTGGATGTATCACTGAGGTCTCACATAGCAAATGTAACAGATGAGAAGTCTTGCAATAAAGTGCCAAAGAGCAGTACCTTGAGGGGAGCCCTCCTCCGTAAATACAGCCTAATGCAATAATAGAAATAGTCATCAAACATATGAGTATGATCCATTCTCCTACAATTTCCATGGAAATGTAATGGAACAAATACTGAGATGATTTATACCTATGCAACTTCATGAAATTAATGTCACTACTTGTTGTATTGTCGCTACTTGTACTATCATCATAATTGACTCCCTGCGATCTTATTTAATTTATTTAATTTGGCTCTACAGTCAGAGTGCAATAGAGAATAACCATGCAGTGTACTTTGAAATGTTCTTTCATTATTGCATTCTTTAAAAGCAATTTAATTAACTACAGGGTGAAGTCTGGCACTATTACAGGCAGCTACTTTACCTCAAAATCAGTTCTCCTAACCCTCACTATCCTCTTTTCCTCGTTCTGCTCCAAAACATTTCCACCATTAATTCAGAGCATAGAAAAACAGACCCCTCAGACGGGGTACGCCTTCTGTTCTGATCACCAAGCCTCATTTTATGTCACATACCATCCACCCAACCTAAGAATTTTAAAGTGAAAACTAAGTTTAAATGGTATAAAAACTAACTTCAACATTAGCAGACTTAAATAATCTCAACAGCTTCTCTCTGCAGCAGAATGTCAGACATATTTAAAACCAACAAAAATTCATATGAAAAAGTTCACTGTCCAGAAAACAAAAGGTAAACTAAAATTCCAGAAATTAACCCCCACAAGGAAAACCAATGCAATCTATTCTTGGAAAATTATAAATGCAGGTAACCACACAAGGCACTATATAGTTTAACTGTGTTTAACTGTGTGGTCCACATGGCAAAGCTTTATCTGTTCTGTTCAAGAAACATTGAAAAGATGTGTGGTAGGGGAACTTTGTAGCTATCCGTAACGTGGGAAAATGTTCTGATTCTGGTAGTAAATAATACAAGAGTAAAAACAGGAGCTCTGAAGAAGGATGCAATTTTACTTTGAAATACACTGCAAAGATCAATTTTTTACAATGAACAATCTTCTAAACAACTACATGAGAATTCTGCCTTTTGCTCAATTTGGCAATCTTTGTGTAGCTTGCCACATCTTAAAAAGCAGATCAGAAGATCAGGATTACCTCTTCGAAAAGTGAAGCTAAAACCAACACAAAAGTAAGGTTCTCTGAAATGCAGATAAACTGCTGCAGGCTGAGCTACCAAGTCATACATGTACTATCTTAAAATGAAGCCTTCTGTGCTACCTCTTCAAATTCATGCAACTGGAAATTTTATCTTGCAAAACATATGGGAGTGAGCTACATCAATTCTATAAATATGATCTTATCTATGGGTTTGGTAGTTGCTATTCTGGCTGAAGGATTAGTAAGAACTCAGCTTGAGATGACCAAATTACAGGAGACACCATCTCCCTTCAGCCAGCAGCAGAGGCAATAATTCCTCAGAAGCTTTACTTCCACACATGCAGAATTGAGTTTCAGCAAGTCATGCCAAAGAGAAGATGCAAGGGGATATTCTTCATGGGGACTTTCCAAGAAGCATTAATAAACCTAATTAATGAAAGAAAGGATCTGTAAAGAAACAGCTGCTGCGCAGCAACTGGCACACCACAGACAAGAGAATATTTACCTGAATCTGCAAAGAACTATCATGGATGATTAAAACAACAAGCAATCACAATGCTCAATCTTAACACTTTCCTTCCTGCTTGCAATGCTCCCATCGATAATTGAAGTGCTTTTGGTATTTAACAAGCAAGCTGTGTTCTGTCACTGAGAACAGAAGTGGGCAGAGGTCCTGCAGACAAGTACACAAGGCAGCACAGATGATGGAGGGAATGCATTAGGGATCTTACTCTGCCCTTTTTTTCCCCTTTGCCATTGATATAATTGCTTATTCCCAGTGCCATGTGGACTGCAGCTGGTTGGGAAGCAAGATTTTAATATTTGTATTTAGCTTTTCAGAATGTTCATATTCAGCTGTTATTTTGAGTAGCTGCCAAGCTGTTCCTGAGGAAAGCAAACAGAAAGGAAATGCTAGGATTTCTGACAGCCTAATACTCAGCTACACCCCACTGGAAATTCATGACGAAAATAAAAGGTACTTCTCTAGCCTCCAGCTTTCTCTACAATGAATTTCAAAGACTTGTTGCTGCAGAAATGTGGGGTTTTTTATTTAAAAGACTATTAACAGCTTTAATATGTGGGTTCTCATGGGATCCCTTAATATTTAGGGAATCTTTAGGCTACTTGAATTAATTTTGTAATGTTATACTTTTTAGTTTGAATTTGTTTGTAAGTAGAAGCACTCATTTATTCATGTGTACAATATTCAGTGACTGCCCAAAACCAAACAATACCCAAAAATGTGACAAGACTTAATTATTTTATTTAAAAGTTCCAACAGTAATTAGAACTAAATTCTTAGTAAGTTTAACTTTTTGATATGCCCTGCAGGCTCTTTCTGTGATTTCCTTCAAGAAATCTTAAAACATTTGGCTGCTTATCAAAGAATCAAAGTAAATGTCTGAGATTTCAGCTAATCTAGACAAGAATTCTTGAGAATACTTTGGGTTTTGCCACCTTTAAGAGTATATTTTGGTGGGGTTTCTCAGATTAGGAATGAACTGAAGGTCTGAGTCAGTTTGCCTTCCCACTCCTCCATTCAGTTTCCTCAAGAATCCTGCATAAATACATTTTCAACACTGAACCCCACTTCCTGAGAGTTTACATATTGAAAAACACTAGAAAATGTATAGAAAACCATGATGTTAATGAACACTTACAGGCTGTAGACTTTAAACTATATAAAAAGCAACACTTCCTCAAGTACATAACTTTGCTGGCATTTGTTCATTAGACACTTGGAAACAATGAAAGATTCTCTCAGTCAAAGGTGGATTTATAGGAAGATGAGATGATTCAGACTGACTTTTCTAGACTGGGGAGCATAATTTTGCTTTTAAGTTTGCTTATGCAAGAGCTGAGCACTGTTTGTCATCTTTGAGACCTTAATAATAAACACATTTCCAAACTAAATGAAATGGGAAAAGCTGAATATCTAATACTTATATTTTATAATGTCTCAAATGTCTCAAAAGCAGGAAGCACTTATTTTTATGTTTCTAAACACATGAAAATTTTGGTGGATCCAAGTCAGCACACAAACCTGATGTGTTTCAGAGTGGCTTATGATTCAGAAAGATGGATTTTGGAATGCCTATATGCAGTATATTAACCACAGTCCAAAAGGAAGGCCTATCAAACATTTTGAGTATGGAAAATAAAAACATACAGTTGTGGACGACTTGCAAGCCATGCAGTGTGAAGTCCATGAGTCTTGTATCAGGGTAACCTTGCATCAAGTAAACACAAAATCATAACAAGACTAATGTTTTCTAACATGAAGAAGAGAAAATAATTTTTTGCTAGGTAGTGCCCAATTAAAAAAAAACCAAAACAACAGATTTCAAATCACTGGAAGCTTACAGACCAATGAGCATGACCTGATTATATACCTGACTTAAGCACCTTAATACTGAGAAACAAGTCCTAATTATATCATGAATTGTTGAAGGTTAGTCCTCTATAGACACTCAAAACTTCCCCTTCCAAAAGGTAGTTTCACAATCCTAAGAAAATCTGCTAGTGAAAGTGTATAATTTAGAAGAAAAGGAGGAATAAGAAACTGGAAGTCCTTGCAGAAGACATTGATGTATGTCCACAGAACCCCAGCTGAGACTAGAAGCAATTCCGGTTAAAAACCTCCTCTAGTTCATGGTATAGAGAAGGCAATACCAAAGTGAAGAAAGTAGTGCTCAACAGAGCCTCCAATTAGTCTTTGGAAAGAAGTGGCATAATTTCCTTGTCTTTAGGTTAAGAAGGAACATTACAGTCTACTGCAACAGAGTAATATTTGTTGCAACTGCAGGTAACACACCTGGATAGTTTACACCTAAGACAGAAAAACAATTTTGCTGTTGGTCATTTTCAATCAAACTTTTGAGTGTCGGGGAAATAACACTTATGCCCAATATTCAAAAAACAGCTTGATGACCAAGTTGGTTGCTCAGCCTGATTTCTGAATGGAAAACCAACACAAGACTCAATAAATATAGAAATAAGGGCTAATCATATATTTAGGAAAAGGTAAGTGGGAAAACACCTTTCAAAACAGTGCTTATTTCATTCTTTTTCAAAATTATAGGTTTTGTATTCAGCTTCATACATGTGATTGGGAGTCAGCAACAGACACGAAGTACGCACACTTAAAGACCGATTAATGGCCAGATGTTTAAAGCAGTTGTCCAGTGAAAAAATTCTCATTAAGATGGATTCTAGCAGCTTATAGAGCGCAATGATATTAAAGATTTTCATATTGCTGTCACAAAAGTGCAAGCAAAACCACTATAATTTACAGATTATTAAGACCTATTTCTGTTACCTCCTTTTCTTTCTTCTCTCACTACCTTCCCCTTATTTCCCCCCTTCCTTCTCTCCTTTCCCTCTCCCCCTTCACTCTCTTAATTCTTTCTTTTTCCCTTCCTGTCCCTCCCTCTCTCTTTCAAGGGAGAAATTTGAAACTCATTTAAATTTGAGATTGGGGAAAAAAAACCTGGTACTGGATGGATACTGACTGTGGGCTTAAAACAGGTTCCTACTAATTTTATACAAACTTCAAAATATTCTACTTTTTATTGCACATTTTATGACCATATTGTTATAATACTCACAATAAAGCTTTTGCTTCCTCTCCAGATGCTATTTACTTCACTGCCACTGATTTTGAACCCAATGGGTGTAGTTAAATCTGTTTAAGGAGGTCAACTCAAGCAGTTATATGGCTAGGGTAAACAAGAAAAAGATAGAATACAGGCTGTCTAAAATTCCTGGTCATAGGTCAGTGATGGGTCAGTATGCAGGAAAGCCAGCAATCCTCCAGTATAAGTAGAAGAGGATGAAAAATGAGAAGTTTCTGCAGGGCTTAGGTCTGCCAGATTCTCTGTTCACCTTATATATAACCTTGAAAATTTTTCCAGTTTAGCATTTATAAGTAAAAATATCATGCCTGGACAAACACCTGTGGTAACATTTACGTTGCTAAAAAAAGCAATGGTGTCAGTTCAGTATTCTGAAACACATATTATAGTCATTATACATGCTTCCATATATCTATATGGCACTTAATTACATCTGAATGCCAGGTAAACAACCCAACCAGATGATTTAAATGATTTATTTCTTTTTTAACATGCTGCCAATTGAGCAGGAATCTACTCTGATATTTGTGAGAAGCAGATTATACTACTTGCTCATAGAGCAGCCATAGCTACTTGTGCAACATATTGCTAATGACTGTGTGTGCTGGCAGGCTGCATTTCAATTTCACCTATTTTAAAGACAGGTTTTGAAACTAATTAATTAATTGCTGTCTGCAAATCATGTTGAAGTCCTCAGGTGAAATCCATTACCCTGGCATACTATATTATTTATTATAGATGAAATGAAAAATGAAAAAATAATTGCAGACTAGTCTGAAAGCATCGGCAGAATGTCCCAAAAATAAGAAAAGATTAATCTACTTAATAAGTAATTATGTGCAGCTTTTCAGGAAGAAAACAAATTCAAATTTTTATGCACATTAACATATGGAGCAAGATGTCTGAAATAACAGGGAAGCAATTATAAAAACCCTGCCCAAACCTCCTGTGAAGCAAACAGAAATGAAGTAGACAAGCAATGCTACAATTCTTGTAGCCCCAGTGGAGCAAATAATGAATTGGAACTAGGTACTAACCAAAGGTACTAACAAGGTACTAACCAAAATTTAATTCCTGAATCAAATACATCACTTTAAGAAATAAAACAAGAAAGGAATTACAAGTAAAATTATTACTAGTTGAAAGAGTTATAATTTTAGTACCAATGCTATGCTTTAAAAATATTGTTTATAAAAATTATTTCAATTTTTAAACCCTACAAAAGGTTTTTAAGAGAAACCTGACAGTTCTTGTTGAAGGTTGAATCTTCCATAGACAGTGAGGCATCTGAGGGAGTTGCAAGTCAATGGAAAAGAAAGGGAATTCAGAGAAACAAGTTTAAAAAAATTTAAAGAAACCTTTCTGCCAGGGTTTTGCTCAACTGGTATTTTTTCTCTATGTGAGCTGATTCTTGAATAATCATCTTTGTCAGACAACAAACCATACAGTGTAAGAATTATCTTGGTGACACTTTATTTTTTTGTAAATGCAGTTAGCATCAACTTTCACTGATTGGCATACAGCTCCTCCACAAGGCTGCAGAAGTATTAATTCATCAACTGCAATTTGATACTGCAATTATGCAAAATCACAGGAAAGATTATTTGATCTTTGCAATAAAGTCTGATCAGATAGCTGTAATACTCCATCTTTGATACCTACTAGTCTTTCCATTTAAATGTAAAAGTTTATTTTTAATGGCTAAAAGTTTATTCAGTGTATTTTCTTAAATCAGAGTCCTAGGTCACTTCTAGGACATATCTGGGGAGAAGCAGACACATGGCCATGCTGCAAGAGGTCTGCAGTCCAGAGTCCACCAGCCTCCACCTGTCATCTTACACTCATGGTTTGCTTCTCTCATTTTTCTTATTCTCACGAGGATAGGACTCCTAATGAAGCAATCATTCATGAATGAATAAAATGAACAGTTATTCAAATGAATGAGTTATCAGTGTGCAAGTAGCTGAACCCTTTATACTTAATTGAGCTAGTGACCAGTGTGGCAAGTTAAGGGTTTTATTAATGGCTAGAAGAGAAATGTTATCACAAGTCTTCAATTGTACAGCTTCATGTATGCGAGACCATTCCCCTTTCTACAAAATATTCCTCCTGATGTGCATTGCATGCCAGTCCACACACACACCTAACCTCCATTTGGGTATTGATAACCAGAGATCTAATCAGGAAGCATGCCGAACATCAGCAAGAAATACAAAGTTTCTGCTAGGGCAAGGGAGTTTCCTCCAAAATATCACAGCAGACACCTGGATTTAAGAATGGAGGAAGAAGAAAATCAGTGCCAGGGGCACTTACTGCAGCTCTTCAGTGGCTTCCTTTGTGAAATTTGCTGCATAT
The DNA here is from genome assembly GCA_013397135.1 of Pachyramphus minor. Taxonomy (NCBI): domain Eukaryota; kingdom Metazoa; phylum Chordata; class Aves; order Passeriformes; family Tyrannidae; genus Pachyramphus; species Pachyramphus minor. Next base: position 607,374 of record VYXB01002622.1, on the reverse strand, counting down.
TTGTGCAAGTGAGTCCCCTGCAGCCACAAAACACTCCTGCATTGAACAGCCGTGTAATTTAAGCATATATATGCTAGCAAACTTGATGGGTAGAGAGAAAAATTCACGTGTTTTGCCACCATAAGCAGAACCTTCTAAAAGGTTTGAAAGGCAGAAACACAGCTGACCAGGCCAGCCATGGATTTATATCAAGCCATGCTGTGTTGGAAAACTGGCTCTTCAGAAATGTGCCAAACATGCTAACAGCTTAATATACTACACAATCTTAGTTGCTTGAAATAACGATGGTGATGAGAACCTGCAATACACCTCTGTGGAGGAGAGGTAAACATTTGATTCCAAGAACACTTTGGAAAGTGTTGCTTTTTGATGCAAACTAGTGCCTTTCAAAGAAATATTTGTTTTTATAAAGCACCTCTCTGATCTCATGAAAGATCTTCCCTTGAGTAACCTGCCCACTCCAAATTCATGCCAATAAGGCTCTCTGTACCAGACTTCTAGGCATCCTGTGCATGTGTGCATGCCTAGAGTCCATGCTTTCTGTAGCACAGTGTACATGTGCATGTACAGGAATGCACACTGACTGAAAAAACCCTATTTTTACATTTGCTTCTTTCCTTTAGATAAGAAGATTCAAACCAGCACTGTACTGACAAATGAGTGGGGAAAAAAGAACACTCGTTTCAGACGTAATAACAGGACAGCTTTTATCCTTTTTTTCTTGCTCACTTAGAAAGGTGTATTTCTTTTCCTGTTCTTCAGGGTCTTTCCTTGTAATTCTGAATCTGCTTTCAGATGTTGGTGCAGTGCGTACTCACTAGAGACATGAGGTATAGCTGTTAGGAAGGAATTTTTCAGAGACTTCATAATTTTTGGTCAACTGTGACCAGTAGTTGGTAACTACAAGGTACTCCAGTTACTTTTCTATCATAAAAAATGCAGTATATATCATTTTAATTGACACAGGAACAATTTTTGCTATGAAACAAGAGTCAAGTATGGAACAGGTAAGACTTTCATGACATGTGGGTGACTGAGCATTTGCTGAAATGCAACCTGTACCAGAAATACTACTTCAAGGGAACAACAAAAAAAGGTATTTTCTTGTTTCTCACATCTACAGAGAGGAACACTGTGAAAAAAAGTAACATCAGAACATGGGCAGATAATGGGGAAGCAAACGACTCTGTTTTGTATTTGGATATTACTGAAATATTTTTGCTTGAATCTTCTAAAGCAAACAAACAATCTCATAGATGAAACAAACACAAAAGGCTGGCGCAAAATATAAAGTTTTTAATCATTGGAAGCGCCTGAGAAGGAAGATCCCAACTTAAGCTGTGAACTGTGTTCACTACCCCTAGTACATGAGTACCCCAAACTATGTATATGTCTTCACAAATCACTTTGAGCTAATATTCATGTTTATAGATAAGGAGTCTGTGTTCAATAAGGAAATTGTCTTCCAAGTCCTAACTATACCAATGTATTTAATAGCAAAACTTTTATATTCAGCAAAAATAAAAGCACACAAATAACATAAAAGACGCAAAAGATCTTTGAATGGATACAAATGCATGACAAAATACAAATGCATGTGAATCACTCCCATTTTACCTAGCTCTAGAAGATATTAGCACAGAAATATATTTTTAATGGATTAATGTTATTTATGGCCTCTCAAATCATCCACAGTGTAACTAAAGGAACAGAAACCTACTAAAGTCTGCTTCTGTTACTTCTCTGTCCTAAAAGACTACGGAAAAATTACCAGAAAAAATAAGCAGCTTTTTAAATTCCTCTTAAATTACTTAAAATAACACTTTAGTGTACACAGAAAGCTTCTCATCTGTAAAGCACAAACCATTTAATTAATGCGGGAATAACATATTGCATCTATTTTTATCTGGGAAACAGAAAATATACAGGGTGTGTATGTGAGTGTCACACTGCTGTCCTGTGTAGGGCATCTGAGTCAGCCCATTACTAATTAACTTTGTTACTGGAAACAGTCTAGTCACGCTGAGGTGCTGCTCTGAGTAGGTGAAGATACCCTGCTCCTCCTGAATCTCCTCACTCCACTGAATCCTGCTATGTGAACAGATCCTCAGAGGCTAATGGCCTGTATTTACAGATAGGCTGAGCAGCCCAAAGTCCCTATGAAAGCAATCCCTGTGGCTACGAAGCAGCCCAAGCCTCACCTCACCATCCAGTCCTGTATTTAAAATTCTCTGCGCCTTCTCTTTTGTCTGACTATCATGTTGAGCAATGAGATACACAAGCAGAAAGCTCAAGCAGGCTTCGTCTGAGCTTGCAACATGGGTTTCCCCAAGCAAACTCCATCATTTAGAGAAAAGGGATTGTTGAAAAAAAATCTGATCTCCTGAGGAATTATTAATTAGTTACCAAGAATTGTTGACTGTTGACTCAGGTGTTTTAAGGCCAGATATACTCTTAGTATTCACTCTTTGAAGATGCAACGCACCTGTGCTGTGCAGGGAGTCAGATGTCATCATCATAATGGTCCCTTCTGATATCAAAACTTATGAATCTCTCAGTTTTATCAACCGCTGCTGATTCTGCAGTCTGGAAATAGCTGCAGTAGGGAGAGCCCTATGCACTGAGTTTCTAAAGGATACAAACATTGATTACAGGCTCAATGTTTACCCAGCTCTCTTTCAAAACAACTTCCAGTAAAATCAATTAGAAAATCATATCTGAAAAGGAAAGCAATGACAGGGCTCATGAGGAGGGCACATAAACACAGTATAAGCAGCAGCACATAATCAAGAAATAAAGAAGACTGATTTCTAAAAAAAAAAAAAAAGCATTCATTAAAATATCCCAGTAACTGATAGTCTTGGGGGGAGATCATGTCTCTTATGAATGAGTTTAAAACTAAAGTCCTGCCACTGGGATTTTGAGGGGAATGAACCCAGAGCATAGGAACTCTCACTGGATACAGTGCAAAAGGTCATTCTCTTCAAATTCCCAGGCCCAAAGCACCCAAAAACAACCAAGGAAGCAAAACCTGCAGATGAATGATTCTCTGAAACACTGAGGAGTATTTTACAACTTGAAAACAAATGAAACACTTAATATGAGATTGTCTTGGTTTTGAGGTTTTGAGCAAATTTTAGAATGGAAGGAAAAAGAGTGTATAGCTGATTAACATCAAAATCCTTCCTGGACAACCTGCTGACCTTCAAGAGCCAACCATGACTCTGAAATTAATTAAAATGTCCTAAGTGAAATACCATTCTCAATTTTCATAATGCATTAATTTAGTCAAGTATGCTCAAAATTACCATGAAATATTTTTGGCATACATCATATTCATAGGTGTTCTCCATTTCAGCCTCGTGGTGCAGTATTTACTGTGGCAGCTGCTGACAGCAAGCTTTTAAATAAAATTTCAGTGTATGCGTGCTTATCTATTTATGTAAATATTTTGTAATGTGTTAATACAGATTATTTAAAAATATTTAATGTCCCTTTTTTCTTTTTTTAATAAGTAAAGAGATTTCCCCTATTTGGTTTATATATTTTATAGTCATAAAATTGACCAAATGGGATGCTTTACATTTTTACTGTTTGACGCTAAAATTCCATTCAGAGTCACATGTAAGCAACTTAAAAACAAAACCAGAACAACTCAGTGTATGTTACTTACATTGTAATTGCTACAGACTTTATTAATAGCTGTTGAAAAATAAAAAACATAATTCAGTGAATTTTTACTGTAGCTCAGTCAGTGGAAGTCACTAATTCAGAAAAAAAAAATTACTGGATTATTTTTAATTTGTATGTTACTACATGCTTTCTATATACAATGTTTTCTATATTTCCAGTTTTCTCCTCACTAGAGAATTAGCTTGAAGTCTGGTCTGGATGATTTCTTTCATAATCTCAAACAGGAGAATATTTCGCATAACTATCAGTAACATCTCCACCATTAGAACACAATAGGTATCAACAAGAAACTTTGTCTACTTTTGTGCTATATCAGGGATTTTTTTCCTTAAAATTTTTGACACACATTGAGCCAAGACTGATTAAAGACTCTGCCCAAATTTGGATCTATTGAGCAAGGAAAAATTATGCTTAAACCTATGTCTGTTTCCTTTTGCAAGTACTATATGTATTACTAATCTCTATACAAACTGTCAGCAAGCGTGGGTAGAGCCCTTCGAAATCTTCGTTCACGAAGCCAAGCCATGAGTGAATGAATGAATGAATGAATACAAACTGTATGACAACAACCAGCTTTGAGTAAGTTCCATTTGAGGTTTTAAAACTACAGTCCGTGTGAACATCAGGATGAACTGAAATGCAGCCAACAATGTTAATATTAGTTCTTTAAAAAAAAGTCAGAAAGATATCTGTATTTGGAAGTACAATGCCATAGCTTTTTGTTTATCATTCAGGGTCCTATTTCCACAACAGATTATCCCCACATAGGTGTGCTACTATGAGGTTTCAGTCAATGTATTTGCTGGAAATCCCCAAAAGTTTTTAAACACCTAGCTTTTTGTGGTATCTTCAAACTAAATATGTTCTATGGAAAAAAGTCTGTCAGAGATCATCTTCTAATGCTGCTTTCAGATACAGTACTCAGCTTTGTAATTTCAATGCCTGCATTCAAGTACTACTATTACATACTTCAGAAATTAGGTATTTTCCCTTTTCTAATTATCTGTGGTTTTTTATGTGCAGTCTATTACCTTAAAAATAGACACATGGGTTATGAACTAGACAGCAATGCATTAAACTGAAATGCTTTCTTCTTTAACTTTGAATCTCAAAGTAAAAAAACACCAAAATCCATGAACTATTTTGGACAGTGTTATCACAATAACTAAATTCCAGATGTTTACTACTTAAGAGTTTTTTCTTTGATTTTTCTCACTTGCATGCCACTATGCATGAAAAAGTGCATGTGTGCTTTCAATACATATTTTGCAATAATTTCAAAAGTCTTAACAATACAAATTGAGAAACTTCATGGAATTTTTGTTGCAGTGTATATAAACTCACAAAGCATGTGTAATGTAGCAGGACACAACAAAGCCTTATCCCTAGTATAAACTCTTCAGGTTTGCTAGCAGAGGACTCAATCATTTTGATTGAGGCCATTTATAGGAAATTACACAAAAAAAATGTTCTGTGACAGATATTCTATATTAGCAGAATCTGTTCTTGCTCTTTATGTATCAACATGATAAATTAGTCTCGCTCTTGTATTTCTTCTGAAGGGACCAGCCTATCTTCTATAACATTCACATGTGCATCCAATCCTTTGGGTCAGGCTTCTGCAGGACCTGGGCCTGACTGCAGGGATCCGTAAAGGAGGACTGAGGGGTGGAATAGCACCTGGGGAAGAGAAAACCTTCCACCAGTTTCAATGCTTTGTTTGGGTTTCTGATATTCAGTTATACAATACAGTTTTTATTTAGAATAAAAAAAATACAGGAGTGTGCTTGGACACACATTATGCTTTTTTTAGTTGCTCACGGTGGATACAATCAACTGCAGATGAAGCTCATTTTGTACTACAAGTGTACTGTGGCACGACTTAAGAGAAAGAGATTAATTACACATTTAAAATCATTCTTAATGATACACGGTCATATCCCTAGGTATCAATCCTGCAAACACCTATGCATGTAAAGTTAATGGAACCTCTCATGTACACAAATCAGAATGTTTAAATCCTCTCAGGATTAAGGATCTAATTTTGACTGAAGAAGAAAAAAAGTGTCTTCTTTGAGCAGGTATTATATTTTTGTCTTTCTGCCCTTTACTAAATATCCCCCCAAAAATTCTTTTCAAGTTTCAAGATGTATTATTTGACAAAATGAGATGAAAATCGACTGTGTATACAAGTCATTGTTGTAATTAAATAGCATATTGTCATTTCTGATATGCAAGTGCTAGATCTATAAACTTCATAACTGTTGTCAAACAACATCGATAAGACAGTCCTATTCAGAAAATATGCACCCCTTAATATTTAATCTGTTAGATGTACAATTTATAATAAAAATCAGAAACCTAGTGATAAAATTAAGCAATTTGACTAGCAATTCAAAAGCATTCCTGTGTTGCTAACATCATGGTGGTCTTTTACAAGTTCTTGCTGGGAGTGACAGAGGATAGGGGAAAGACACAAACACCGTACTGCAAGCACTGACTTCAGGTGTACTGACTAGCATACTCCAAGGCAGCCACATTTCCTTATTGACCTATGAGGGACATCACATTCCCAGATGTCACACCTGGAACTGCAATCCAGGAAGACGCCAGAAGTGTCTGGAGCAGGCAGCAAACTCTCTCCTCTCTCTGAGGTGCACAATGAAAGGAGAAAGGACAGAGGAGCTAGGGCTGCCCAAGGAATAGAGCTGGAGTGGGGGAGTGAAGAGGGAGGGAAGGAAAACCGAACTACAACAAAGAACATACAGGTTTCCTATCATACTGTAAGTATGGTCACTTCCGTACGGACAACTTTCATGCCTTACTTCCATCCCTTTGATACAGATACTCATGGAGTTACTTCTGATTGATGCACACCACCACTGAGTAGAGTTCAGCTGATTTGAACACTCGTTCATCTGCATATGTCTTAAAGTTATCCCCTTTCACATCATGCTGTAAGAGTTCGGTAATCTCCAACTGCAAGCATTTTCACCCTGGGTGCAGGCTGCCAAGTGTTATGACCCCCCAGAAGGTCTAGACAGGGTTTAGTTGCCACACGTTTCTAATACGAATCAACTGAAAGGACTAGCAGAGATCCCTGCTCTTCTGACATGCCTCTTTCCCAACACCCAAGAACAGCACACCTTTTCCTTCCTGTTTAGTCCTCCAAAACGCACTTGGAGCCCTGGCTTTGCAAGGCTCTGACATTTACACAGAAGAGCTTTCTGACCTCTCAAGAACTCGCTGCAAAGACACTATTTAGCTCCTCTAACTTCAAGACAAAGTACCAAGCCTTTACTCATGACAGAAATCATGTAATGGTAGACTGCAATCTTGTATCACAGCACTTCAGATCTGAACTCCACTTTCATCACTAAAATTACACATAAGTAATCAAATCATCTGACTAATTAGACTTCTGGCACAAATGCTTACTGACATTCAATAAGTCTAGAATTCATTAACAGAATAGATGATGATATTACTGCAATCATATTGTGCCTCATAAAATCTATCAAAAAATTAATAATATTACTGGTTGTCTTGTAATGCTAAAACATGAAATAGGGTGATAGCAAATAAATAAACAAATAGAAGAATCAGTTATAATTTCCAGTTTCATCTCTATGCTTAGTTTTCTCATTTCAAAAGTATATTCTTTCTGCAAAATAATACAGTTTTTGTTAACATTTTAAAGCAACTTTCTGTAGACTTGTAAGAGTACATACTATTGTAAGAGGTAGATCTGTAGATGGTTATATTTTTAGGCCCATCCTCAGCAAAGACAGGTTACTGATCTCTATCCAACATGCTGCCACATATACGTGCCTATTATTTAAAAGAAACCCACACCCATGACAGTGACTTTTCAGTCAATTACTGCTTGTCTGTGCTAATCCACCATTAGTCAGTGCCAAAAAATTATCAGAAGACAGCTTCAGGTATTAATGTGCTTTGTCACGCTAGATGGAGAGCTTGTTTTGACAAGCGGTATCTCACTGGCATTTGAGGCAAATCAGATATGCTGGCTTGACACTGTCACTTCTCTTTGCTGCCTCTAATGTCTCTGACCAGAAGGCACAGCTCACTAGCAGCAAATTCTGAACAGCTTAAAGGGCTTAGTTCTTCAGTGGGCATTTCTTGAGAAATGTCCCACTGAGAATCATATTTTTCTTCTGTACTGGTTATTTCATCTAATTGTCATCATTATTTCTGGCTTACTGAGTATAAAAAGTCTGGCAGTAAAACACTAACTACAATACTTTCTGTGGGCTGATGCCACTCAGATTCACCTGAATTTAAAGGTGATGTCCAGTGCTTTACCTAGTACTTAAGCCACAAAAGGAGTTTATTGAGCTGAAGTGCACCCTGCTTGGCAAAGAGTGCCTGCAGCTCCAGGAAACAGCATGAAAATAAGGCTGTTATATCTGGTGTTTGAACTGAAGGCACACCTACTTGGCTACCTGAACACACAATCCTACAATGCTACTCTTTGAGCCTGATTGCTAGTGGATGAAGCAGGTATCAAAGCTTTTCTTTTCATCTCTAAGAGATACGGTGCATAACTTCTCATATTATCCTATCGCCCAGCTTCATCTCTGACAGTAGGATCACTGGCAGAAGTGAAAAGGCCTGAGGAGATCTGATGCTGCAGCTAGCAAAAATTCCTGGATAAAAGTTCTCTGAAGGCAGATTTATGCCCACACACCTTGCGGGGGAGAGCAGAGGTCACTACGGATCCTGTTTTTGAGGAATCTGTTCTGGTTCCCTCACATTTTACATCTTCTGGGCAGTCAGCACAAACACTCCAGACCAAGAGACAGAACTGGTTAAGATAATCTGCTCCTAGATAAGGTATGAGAACACCCTGTGTCTGTCTTAAAGATACACCCTCCTTACCCGAAGATAAGAAAGGACTTCATGCTTTTACAAATATTTTTGAAAAGTAAGCACTACAAATCTATGATTTGCAACTTTTTTGGAGAAGTACTGATGTTCCTCAGAAATTAGTTTTCATAACTCTACATGCATGACTGTGATTTTTTTTATCAACTAAAACCACAGAGGCAAGAAAATAAAATCTGGCCCCTACTTGCTCTGTGTACTGTTTGCTAATGTATAATACTCTTATGCTTTTTGTTTATAACTGTATCTTTTTTTTGTATCTTTTTTTTCTTTGAATTCTGATTTTTGTTCATTTAACACACAATGTGGTTCAATATTCTCACCTATGAAACTGCATGTCATGTTCTTTGCTGGCTTTGGTCATGTTCTTTGCTCGCTAAGGATAAAGGAGAGTATATAAATTCTGAATCTACTGTTTATATTGTAGCAATGGTATGTCTGTACTGGCTGGTACCAATCAGGCAGACTAAGAGGCCAATAACTGATATGATTTACAGACACTCTGCAAAACATAATGACGTTTACAGCTTCAGAAAACAAACACCCAAGATATAGGAAAAGATGCCAAACATACGCAAGAAAAGCACAGATGGCTAGTTTGGTTGCTTCCACTTCTGTATTTTTAATGCAAATAACACTACTATAGATTCCAGCTAACTGACCAGTGGACTATATGCTGAAAAATTATGAACTGTTGATCAAGCAAGCCACAGCCAGATCTTGCAATTATTTCTTTTGAACAGCTCTATTGAGGTGAATCATTTTATGGATGTCTAGAGATCCTACTGTAAAGCAGTAAGCTCAGCACCAGTTACACCCTGTTACTGTTGTGATGGCCACTGCTTCCTCCCTTCCAAAGGTAAATTACAGTAGGATTTTAATGAGCAAAAGCCCTCTAAGGTCTCAGGCATGCTGACAGCATTTTTGAAAATGTGGACTTTAACTTCTACTGCAATTTTATTGTATCTTTATTAGAAAATGGTTATAGACATATTTTATTGACAGACTAAAAGGAAAGTGACTGCACTGCTATCTATGGCAAGACCTGCACTTCTTTTAGAGAGGTAAATAATAAAGTATACTTTGACCCGTCTATCATCTATACTTGCAGTATTCCTCAAGGAAAAGAATGCAGCATTAAGGAAATTGTTCTGAAATAATCATAAGTGAAGCAGATACTTGTACTCAGATATGGTATACAAGGAAACAATACATGTAACTCATTCACATTCAATCCCACTACTTCCAAACAAAAGAACGGGAAATTTTGAACTTTTTTATTTTGTTCCATGTCAGCACTTCTCCACTTTCCATGGAGTTTCCATCATACTGTGTTACACAAATACTGTTGCAATATTGCAGGTATCTGCATACCAAGCTATGCTCATTTAAAATTCTACCAAAGACAGTATCATAATTTAGTTTCCAAATTCTGATATCTAACAAACAAATTTAAAGGTTAAAATCACCCACAATGTGTCCCCCATCCCTCAGAGCATCACTGGCTATGTTGAAAAGCTATCACAAGATCAAAAGCTACGCTAAAACTGCAAGAGATAAACAAAGGCTTATGGCAATATGAATGTGAAGTGATTAAGCCTACAGCTCTTCAGGCAAGATTGTTCCCTGGCTGAAAAGAAAATCACAAAAACAGAGATCTCTTCAGGATAGGAATTCAGAGAAACAAAAATAGCACTTAAACATTACCATATTTTTTTTGACAAGCAAGAAAAGGAGAGGGACAAAGCCCAAATAAAGTAGTCTGGGTACTGAAAGGAGCATTCTGCCAGGGTAAAATTATTTTAAATCAACAGTTTTGTATTTATAGCATATTTTGATCTGTAATTGCTTCAGCATATTGTAGTATAAGGTATTGTTGATTTTGATAAAGAACACTTTAATCTACTGAATGTGCAAAAAGCATAAATGACTTCTTAATAGCACAGTTTGACTGACAAAGATTTATGTCAATGAGAAAAAATGTTTTAATGAAAAGAATTGCTACCAAGCATATACGTATCCTTACTTCTCATATATACGTGAATGAGACAGACACTAATAAAGAAATACAGCTGCCTGCAATATCTGGCCTTTAATTTTCCCTATTCCATTTTTAAATTCATGATGGAGGTGTGATATTTTGGTAAGACATTAGCACACTCATGATATAAAATGGGTAATACCTATAAATTATTTAATTACTTCTTTTCATGTAGGAGTATTGAAGATGTCAAAAGTCTTGCAAAGACAGAAACCTGTGAGTAAAAAGCACCACAACTGATTAAAAATTATATTATCAACAATTCCCACTCCACAGGGTAGCCCTAGTCTCTGCCTGCTTTTCAGAATGGGGTCCTTCCCAGCTAGCAGGAGGGCTACCACGAAAAATTGTGGGTTTCACATTTAGGGCAACTGTGTATAAGAACTGCACTTCCAGAAGTCCCAGGCTTTCCAGATTACAAAAGTGCTTGCAGATGTGTCCCATCGATGGCAGTCCTCTCTGCCTGCATTGGGAATGTACTGTTGTGACTGCTCTGGGACTATCCTTACATGGAGGGAGAAGGACAGCAGTGAGAGAAGGAGACAAGAAAGTAAAATAGTGTGAAGACTCCAAAGGCAAATCCAAGAAGATGAATATCTGAAATAATTACTTGCTGTGAGCAGCATTATTTTGTGATGACAAAAAATTGATACTGGGTCACACAATAACAGCATCAAGAGCGTGTCCTCTTCCAACACATTGCCATGCCATACTCTGTGCATTTAGAAAAGCTGGGACATAACCTCACTTTCGCAAATAAATCTATCAAAAACTAAAAATTATGTTTTGCCTGGGAACCATACACATGACTGCCATGCTGGTTTTCAACTATCAGGAAGCCATTTAACGAAGTTGAGTGGAAGTGAATGATGAATTCACTTTTCAGCACAGCACCTGAACCAAAAGGCACCTGCTGAAATCCTGGTGGGATGGAATAATTTGTAAGGGAAAATGTTGCCTATATGTCTTTGGCTGGAAACGAAGTATTTCTGTGTTACTCTCATCTTAAAAAAATTATATCCACTGATTATCAAACACTTTACAGATAATACAGAAAATATCTGAGTGGGACAACTACTGTATTTATCTCTTCCCTCTCCCTGAATTCGGCAGATTGCTCTGGCTTTTATGAACAAAAAAGAGCAGCCCCTCTCTCTCTTCTCCTCGGACTGATGCAATTAATGAGCTAAGACAAGCATTGCCATAAGCATGATTCATATCATTGTTCCAGTCTGTGTTCAAATTACATTTAAAATAGTTGGCAAAGAGTATTGTTGAGAAAGTAATAAAAGATTGTTCAACACGCCCATATTCTACAAGTTTCTTTCTGTACAGAAACATTGCTCTTCATATAAGCATGTAAAGAATTTGATTTTCTTTCATACAAGACTGCAGCCATACTAGACTATTATTATATTATACACATGACCAAATGAGATTAACAGTAAATAATAATGATTATTAACAATGTATTAATAGTGATTAATATTTAATAGTGGGGGGGGTTTTGCTGTAACACACCTCTCACTCTTGCCTGAAACAACACAAAGCAAAATAAATTTAGAAGCAGTCCACTGCTTTAAGAAAAAACACAGACATTATATTTTGTACATAACTCTCTCACATAAGAATTCAAAAGGAAGTCCTTTTTGACTTACTAAGTGCCTACCTACAGCGTGTCCAGCAAGACTAATAACAAGTTACACTCATTTATAGCATGTAACTTAATTCTTCCCCAGGGGTCTAAGTTTTGCAACCTTTTCTCACATTAAAAAGCCCAAGCATGAGTAATTCAGCAAAAGAACTGCCTTTTTTTTTATTTTCCAAAATGATAACAAAATAACCATCTAAATTTTTATTTAAGCTTCTAAACTTTTTGAATTTTTTATATTTTTTAAAAAGTCTTAAAACTATCACTGACTTTACAAACCCAGGCTTAAGCTTCCTCATCTACTCGAATAAAATAAAATCAGTGAAAAGTATTGCATATTTACCAAATAGCATGTAACTTCATACAATACATCATAAATCCCAAAAGTACATCATGAAAGTCTTTCAGTGTTTTCTGGCTTGTGTTGCAAACCAGCAATCCTCAGGTTGTCTAAACAACATAGTTCTTTAAGAAACGAGTTTTACTTCTCTCCAGGAAGAGCAGAGTCTGAAAGACTCAGCTAAGCATTCTCTCTAAAACTGCGTAGGAACATCTCTGTGGTCGACAGAGGAATCCAGTTAATGAAGTAAGAGAAAAACACACTGCCAGAAGGACCCTTTGCAGCTCTGTCCTGTCTTCCCCTGTTGCCTCATCCTGTCAATCACACCTGAGAAGAATAGTACAAGATGTTTCTTGCATACATGTACAAGCCTTATAACTGATGGTTTTGAGGCAACTCTTATGAAAAGCCATACAGGGAGAGGACACTTCATTATTGAAGTCTCTGTGTGACTTCATAGTAAGAGAAGGAAGTTTCACATCAACCTGACACAGATGAGTAATCATCTTGATATCACTTCCCAGATGAATAATCCTCTCAGTAAAAACTGCTAAACATTATCAGCTGCTGTTCAGACAGCCCAGCCATGATGAGTCAGGCTGTAGGAGCACCTCAAGCTTCAGAGAGGCCGGAAATCTGCCAATAATTAAAGGTCGAAGACTCCAAAACATAAGAGAAACAAGGCAACTGCCTTGTTTACAAACATTTGTCCATCATTAAGGTCAGACAGACCTTGAAGTCCTTTTTCCTCACATGGTTGTATCAACATGTGAAAAAGACTCTGTCTCCCCAGTTGACATAGTCACACCAAACAGCCTCCTTGCGTGAACACAGGTTATGTTGACAGAGGAGGTGGTTGGCAAGCTATATCATTTGGAGATGAGGTCTAGTTACACCAATTGTAAACCCATCTTGTTGCAATCTTGGTTTGACCTAAGGCACTCCGTTAACATCACACCTATCCCACAGAAGTATAGATGACAATGTAATGCTATGCAGTTTCCCTGCTCTAACAGAAGTTCAGAAACATATATAACAAGAATGGATTAATTTCCTTAAAATGGTCAGTTCATTTTTCTAGAATTTAACAGTATTGATCCTTTTCTGTAAGAAAAAATCCATTATTATATCCCTTGTACTTTACAATGTAGGTGAATTGCGTAATTTTTATGCTGATTATGTATTTATGAAATGTGAGAAGATTTTCTTCCACCACTTTTTCATAGTCGCTGGTTTTAATCTAGTGTACCATGGCTTTACAAATGATTTTCCTCTTTAGTCAGGAAAAAAATCACTGTCAGCAAGCAAGTTGCTTAATGTTGTTTACAACATGTCTTCTTAAGGTCAAAATTAACATATGTAATAATCATTTTAAGGAGTGACACTGTGATGCATCAAGTACTAAAGAGGTCAAGGATAAGTCCACTAATAGTGCCATCTTACCCTTATATATCTTTCAACTGGTTCAGTCTCCTTCATGAATTTTTGGGATAAGTTTGTTTATGTATCGAATGTGTTCCTTTATGGGGTCAATCATTGCAGAAACGTTCTCTGCCTTGCCCTCGTAGGAGCTGGTTTTCTACTGCACCGAGCGTTCAAGTAGCCCAGGGAAATCAGTGCCTGAACTCAGGCACTCAAGTTTTGTGCTTAAAGTTTAGGTGGTATGAATATGCCCACCTCCAACAGCCTGTTTACTTTCACAAATAAGCTTGCTGAAACTCCCACAGATTTTGCTTAGAGCCATGTTGGCTGAACACAATTTGCTGATTTATTCTTTACAGGTTTCTGTTTTGCATGCGTAATATTTTCCTATTGCCTTCGAATATTCTCATAAGACTACATATCTCCACGACTACATAACAAAGTACTACATAACCCTGTTTAATATAACTGCATTTTTATAAGTGGCTTGGGAGAAGTATGCTAGCCTGTTTACAAAGTGGTTACCTACTGTAAGTACATTTTAAATACCTTATTTGACCTTTCTTAGAAATCCTTTAAACTTTTCTATGGATCTGCAGACAGATAAGGCTGAACAATATTATGTCTTCTAGATTTAATTGTTGCTCCTGAAGCAACCAATCTATATCACTGTATCAAGTGTTACAGTTATTGATGTTAAGGTTGTGCTGATCAACTGAACAAACCTTTCATCTGTCAGATTTACAGTGACACACACAAAACATCCTCCTTATAAAGCCGAAGCACCACAAACACACCATGGAGCCAACATACTATGTTTCCAACCCTTTTGCAAAGTGAAGCAAGAATCACACCTAATTTTTTTCTATAGCTGCATTCAAAGGAGGCATACTCCTTAAAATGGTATTTATCAGCATCACCTTTCTTTCCAGAGAGACATTTGAGAGGGACTGGATTGCATGCAGATGGTCACAAAAAGCACAGCAACTAATGGGACGTGGTCCTTCTTCATGGCATTTCAAGACTTTGTAGCAAAACTGAACTAGTCTTTGCAATAGAATCAAATCTGGTTTTGTGGTTTCCCTTACAGTGGATCCATTGATAGGTCAGGAGCCACAGTTGAAAAAGAGTACTTTGGTCAAGGCACAGTCAAGTCTCACTAAATACTAAAACAGAAAACACCAACTCTCTGAAAATGGTCAAAGAGAGAGAGAAGTAATTAACTCTTCCTTGAGCATACAGTCATTCTAAACTATAAACTGCAGGGTAAAAGGCCTAGTGATAACTCTATTAGTGCAACAAATTATATGCTTTATCTAAATATAGGAGAGATACTGTAAAAAGACGCTGTCCTTCCCTTCCCCACCCTTTTCAGACCGTTTCTACTGCACACATTTACACGCATATTTCAACCACTGACATGTTTACAGATAATGCAAACTAGAGCCCATCCTACTGTTTTAAAGCTCACAGTCATGCAGAATACAATTTTATTTCATGGGGAACAAATCAGAGCATGACGTATTTGCTAGGAATACTTCTGAAACCTTGTCTTATCTCAGCAGTAAAGTGACACAGTGTTAAACAGATCTGCATGATAATACATTTTTTGGTGTTTCTTTTTTTTAAACTGACACTGTTTTAAACTTAAAAGTTTAACACTTAAAAAGTTTCAAACTGACACACTGAAAACAAAAGGTGGTTTGTACATCCAGCACCCTGTCACTGAATTGCAAGCTGGGTGTGCCACAGGAAACTGAAGATAAAACTGCCCCTAAGTAGAGACACTGGAGAAGTGACCACGTTTCTAGTGTTTACTCTGAAATGAAGGTAAGGTACCCAAGGAAAACTATTTCCTTGTTGCTTAAGCCTAGTTTGTTTGTTTTTTTCCTTTTGAGCTCTCTTTAATTTCTGCAAGGACATGCAAAAATCACAAAACCTGAAACTCTCAAGGTACATGAGTTGGCTGTACATCAAAGTGTTGTTTTCTCGTAATAACTGTCTGCCATACCAAACCAATGCATGTTCCCATTGATGCAAGACAGAAACTTTAGTATGTATCCTGAAGTTATACAGAATTGTATCACTTGAGGTATATATAATATATATATTCAACTGAGGTCAAAGAAAAAGTGTGCTAATTATCTACAAATTTCTCATGCACTGGTCAGCATTACAGTAAAATAGTAATTATTCATTGCAATGGCAATATTTATTAATCCCTCCAAATTAAACCCTGATCCCTTTGAACAAAGGTTCGTATCATTGGTGCATGTGATAACAAAGGACAATATCAGTTTGGGAAAATCTTTCTGTTTGAATTGAGAGTAGTCAGATAAGATTTTCTTGCAAGGAAAAAAAAATAATAATAAAAGCTTGTAATAAAACAACAACTAGATTATTATTGCCACTTTTTTCCCAATAATATTTTTCATGTTTACCTTTCTTGCATCTCGTATCATCTTCCGAATAGTTTCCTTTATAGTGTAAGGCTGTGCTCGTGGTGGATGAAAAAGCAGATCAATATTTGTGCCACCAGAAATTCCAGGCATCAGATAGGGCCAACCTAAGTCAAGATTTGGAGCTTCCACATCTGATTCAATGGGCCAGTAGGTTCCCGAGGAAGAGGTGTCATCAATGGCATGGTTAGAGGAATAAATTGTGTTTTGAGGAAGTTTATGAACATTGTTCAAAATATAATCAATTTCCTCATCTGCTAGGAACTCTGAGCATCTCTCTTTGGAAAGAAATTCTTTGTAGGCTTCTAAACCTCCTTCAATCAGAGCATCAATAGCTATTCGGTACCATTCCTTGTAATGTGGTTCAATATAGTTGTCTGATCTGCATTCATCATGTAAGGAGGATAGCAAAGATGAAGTTTCCATTTTCACATATATTTTGTATAAAGTCTCTTAAGCTCCCATTCATGAGCTGGTGAAATGTATCTGTAAAGAGAAAAAAGTAAGAAAACAACCAGAATATTTCTAGACATCTATGATGCACACAGATATTAACCAAATTACTTTTCTGGTACTGTTGCTACAAGTTTTTCTAGCATCTTCCAAGAATTTAAAAACGTTTTGAAAAGGCTCAGGGACTAATATTGCCAAATGAATATTAAAGAAGTAGATAAAGAGCTTTTACATAAGCCAAAACTAAACACATAATTAAGTGTCTTGATGAAGTCCTACATCAGAGCTCATAATACACTGAACATCTATACCAGTAACACCAATACATACCTGATGCTTGTTCCAATATGCTATCATAAGCTGTGTTTCAAAACCCTCTTTGTAACAAGTCACAGAGTACTGTTCAAAGAAACACTTCAGAAACCAATTAAATTTCCTACTTTTTGATGCATTACTTTCTCTGCAATGCATGCCTTTTCTCTGGCTTCTTCAAAACCACAGTCATTCAGGTACTTCTCCTTATGTATCTGTTCTCCTATGCTGATCTAATCCATTTGTTGCTCCCAAGCAGGACCAGCCTACCTCATTTCAGTGAGTTATGAGGAACTCCAGAAAGATTTACCCTCCCACATCTGGGATCAAACTCTGAATCAGCAATCTGATGTCTAGTTTCCACCCTGTTCGTTCCGTCTGCCAAAAGGAGCGGCTGCTTTAATCTTACTTTTTTTTTCCCAAAACATCAATAATAAGTTGTTTACTGCTGATGCTTTATAAATTCTTTTTTTTTTTTTTTAAATTTCATTTAGCAAGGGGTGAGATTTGTTTTGTGCTGTGACAACGTGGGATCTAAGATAGAGGGAGAACACACAGCAACTCTATCATTCACCTAAAACCTAAACTGCACTGGATTTCTGCTTTGGGCAAGTTACAAAAAAACCCCAATAAAAAAGTGGGGGCGGGGAAGGGTGGTATTCATGACAACGGCATCAGTATGGCCATGTAAAATACAAAAATGATACATGGTAGCACTTTTTCATCTTCCAGGGCTAGGGCATGAAGCTTAGGTGGAAGTCTGCAGAAATAGGAAGAAGATCCAAGAAAGGCAGAATAGTTAGAAAAAGCTTACACAGTGGATAGCTTGAAAGTTACTGCTTGGTCTCCCCACAAACCTAATTAAATCATACAGCAGTATAATAGCAAAAAACAGTCATACTGATTTCATTTACTGCCATAGAAATTGAACACAATTCCCTCTTCCCAACAACACCTTTCAGATATTTTTGCAGACAGTGCATTTGTTTTCCACTGTCTGCTGGGAACAGTTTAAATCTTTTTGAAAGGAAACATAAATTAGCTATATTAACCTAAAGGAATGAAAATTGACATCTCCATAATTACTGATACTTCAAAAACCAATTAAATGTTCAATTAAACCAAGATTTATAAGGAACTTGGGAAGACTGAGGTTAAAAAAAGACCAAGAAAGAAAAATCCAGATCTGAGGCTGGCATCAGCATGTCGTATGAAATAATTCCATTTGAATCCTGTCTCTCAGCCAAGCAACAGGGTAGATCTTCCCAGATAGGATTGCTTTCGAGCCTGGGGGAAAGGAGTGTTCCTGGCTGCTTCCAGAGTAGCTCTTTGTGGTGAACTGGAAAGCAGCAAGCCAAAGGGATCTGCCTGCTCTCTCTCCGAGAACTACATGTATTCCTTTGACAGATATTCAGGGTTTCATTCCACACTACTTGTACAGGTAGAAATGAAATGTTATAAAATAGGAGTAATATAATTTCACTTTGCAGAGATGCAGATCCAGCCTGTCGTTTAAGGTTACAGAGAACTGAGCACACAGTACAGGCAAGACAGGCCAATTCAGAAGTTAAACTCTAAGAATATTGTAAAATTAAAACAGTCACATCAGTGTCCCAGGGAAGCCAATCATCTGAAACAGGTTTTCAAGACATTTTAAATGAAGAATGAAGAACAACCAAGACTACAAAAAGCAGTTACTCAGCTGAGTTGTTCTGAAGAGTCTGAACACCAATACAGTGATTTTACTGAGAATCCAATACAGCTCTCTTTTAGGCCCTTCCAGGACAAGTAACTTCCTAACCAGTGTAGTAAAACAGTCAGTTTTATTATGACATATAAGAATAAATCCAATTTTACAATGGCAAATTAAAGATATTTCTACAACTCTTACTACTTTAGAATACTTCTAAAATAGAAATTTTGTTACTGACGAAATATATACAGTTGAGAATGACTTATGTTTATTTCAAAAGCTTGCTTAAATCCATGTTTTGTTCTTCTCACTCTTTCCTTTGAAAATAATATAAGGCAACAGGACTATATGTACTATACAACACTGTGCAATATCAAATATTGAAAGTTATGAACAAATAAAAGGCAAAAACTGATTGCACGTGTGCAGGCTCACCTGCATTTCTTTTTTTGGTTTGGTTCCTTGATTTGTTTGCAAAATAGTATACTAGTCGTAATTGCTTGACTTTTTATTGAATATAATTAATTAACTGATTAATTAATTGTGGCATAGGTCAAATATAGCAACTTATGCTTAGACTTATGCTGAAAGCAGAGTATAAACATAAAAATCTTGGAAAGGTGAGACTTCTAGTGCAGCACCTTCCAAACAAGAATAATCATTTTACAGTGAACATCTTTGATGTTTGATTATCAAGTGCTGTTTACAAAAGAAGCTTAAAGCAGTGCAGATTTATTTAAGTAAATGTAAAATTTGTCAGCATAGAAATAAATCACAGAACACTTGAGAAAATTAAAAAATTTTAATCCTGTTTTTTGACATTAAGTAAATCAGCATGAGATATATTCATATGAAACAAAAGAAAACTCTCAAATAAAAACAATGGTTTCAAGTATATTTGACAAAACCTCTCAATGTCTTGACATAGGCATTTTCCTCCTTATAAGGTAAGAGCTATGTTGTAGATATTGTACCTATGAAGCAATATAATTTTGGATAGAGAGAGGTTTAAATAAAATTCTTAAATAATTTTTTGTGTGTCCTCTTCAACGCTGTATTATGATTTCTGTATAATAAACTTGAGTCTTCAGAGGTCCTCCTCAGGTCAACAATTATATTAGCAAGGTTGTGCAAATGAGGCCCACCTCTGCGGACTTGCAGATCTTTATCAGATTTCATGTACATGATTACAAATTTTACCAGCACTAGTAAAGTTGTTATTCATCCTCTGAGAAAGTCTTGGCTGTTAATTCCAGCCCAGCATATCAGCCATCTTCTCTGCTTGGACACAGGGATAACTTTTTTAATAAGTGCCATTAATGGGCTTAAATTGAATTTGAACTCCAATGAAGCTGCTAAAACTGAAACTTTTGCTGAAGAACACAAACTCTGAATCCTGCACTAATGTAATCATCTTGTCCTTCTATTAACAATATGCTCAGACCTTTCTAACGCCATTATCAGGAACCCAGCAAGAAAAGCCCTTTTCCTTTGACAAAGAAGTAAACGTGCCTTTATGTAGAAAGATATGCAGAGTATCCCAGACTTCACAAAAGCAGCAGGTGACAACTGCCCACTAAAGAAAACGACACATGGGCTCCAGGAGCACAGTCCTCCAGGCTAGTGCTAAAGACAAGGAACCTCCCTGCCTTACTAATATTCACAGGATTTGAAAAAATCCTATTCAGCAACTTTGGGGAGCAGCTCTAACCTCAGGCTCGTACAGCCGGTCCTTGGCAAGGCCCTGGTCATGATGCTCTCCTCAGGACGTCCTTATCTCTTTTTCAATGGAAATGTGATTACTTTGGCAGTTTCTGCATCAAGTTTCAAGCTTGCCACCCCTGTTAAAGGAAATTTAAACCTCGGGAACAGCCTGTCGCAAGTCCCTGTATCAGGTATAGTTTCTGGGGCATCCACCTAAGTACCTCTGCCCAAAGCTCTGCCAAGGAGCCTCCCTCTCCACGGCTTAAAGGCCTGGCATGACCAGCCTTTAACAGAACAAACAGGCGTTTTACGACAGCTGCCTTTCACCACCCTTTCTATTAAAGAATTGTATCAAGAATAAATAATAATTACCTAAATTAAGCAGTGACAGTAAATTATTTCATTATTAATGACATTATTTTCTGTGGATGCAAAGGACATCAAATCCAAGTGGAAAACAACACCGCAAGCGTTCCTAATGCTTTCTTCTTTCATCTTTTTTGTTGTTGTTGTTGTCGTTGGTTTGGTTTGGTTTGGTTTGGGATTTTTTGTTCAACCAGAAAGTTAACTTTCCAGGTAAAATAGCCGGCCGGCCGCTGGCAGACGCCGCACGTGTGCCGCCCCCAGCCCGGCCGCTCAGGGGGCCGCTTGCGCAACGCGGCGCCGGGAGGGAGCGCGGCGTGGGAGCCCCGGGAGCCGCGCCCGCG